>BPLR01000055.1:0-103130 GCA_021605095.1 Caerostris extrusa | reverse complement strand
TTTTAAAATTGAAATTAAAAAAAATATTACTAAAAAGAGCAAAATAATAATAAAAAATATAACATATTCTTGGAAATTTTTTTAAAATTTTAAAAACACTAAAAAGAACTAAGAAGTTTATTCTAAATTTTTGTTTTAAAAGTGTATGTAGTGTTTGTAGAAGTGCAGCCTACCGTGTATTTATCCTTTAAAATGTATTTTTTTCCAACCATGGTTTGAATACAAGTAAAACAATCAATCTCAGAATAGTTTCACGCCTTTTTTTTAACTAAGCAAAAAGTTTGGAGACAAAATTTCAAACAATGCTTCATGGAATCTGAAGCATTACTTAATTATTCAAACTATTATTACAATAGATGCTCTATCAACTAGCTATATTTTTTCCAGACCCTTGGAAAATAGCCAAATTTCACAGTCAATAAATTTAAATGTGAAAATTTATATAAAAAAAATGATTAGTATTAGTAATTTTTTTTATGGAAAAATTTTGTTGTTAAAATTTTTTATTTATCTGCAGATTAATTTGATTCAAATAGTTGGGGACTAGAATTTTATAATCCGAGTTTTAGTAAACCTAGTTCTGCTTAATTCGAGGAGGTTCCATTGCGCTTTTTTTTTTTAACTGTATACGTTCTTGAATTTTTTAAACATTTTTATTGACTAAGCAAGATTTTTTGTGTAATGTACATTCTTTGTGTGTACTGTACGTATTATTTTGGTGTACTGTACTTTCCAGCATTCTTAAAAAATTTTTAATCGATTGAGCAGGATTTTTTGTACTGCATGTTCTTGAAATTTTTAAAATATTTTTATCGATTGAGCAGGTTTTTTGTGTACTATACGCAATTAAAATTTAAAACTTTTGACTGATTCAGCAAGGTTTTTTAATGTACTATATGTTCTTGAAATTTTTAAAAAAATGTATCGATTGATCAGGATTTTTTTGGAGGGGAAAAGCATGAATAATGCTTTTCTTCTATCCTAACACTCTATTTTGGATAGGTGGTTTGACTTCTGACGTGTGGGTGTGGATAGTGGCATCGTCTGATAGGTGACCCTATCCTGCGAATGTGTCTACTTGTTATAGAACTCATAGAAATAAGATATTGTATTTGAGAGAACAATGAACAGAAAAAGAAAGCGCGCATATTTTCGTAGATGTTTCGGTTACAGGAAATTGATGGAACGAAGTTTTACACAAAGAGAATGATTTTTGTTTCATTGTGACTTTCAGATACTGATGTTCGCTATATGGAGCAACCAGATGCATTAGTTCCTGATGTTTTTTTTTTTTTAAAACTTGTAGAATATCGCTGTAAAAAAAAAAAAAAGCATTTTTACTCTAAAAGAAAATTATATCCTCTTTTTTTTTCACAAACCTAAATTATGTATTAGGGTATTTTCTTTTCTGTTATAATGGAGATGGGTCACGTGTTGCACTTATGCATGCTACAAACTGATGCCTTCATCGACAGCCAATGAAGGGAACATTGCTTTCTGGGCGGACTTTTAGAGGTAACTCCCAAGCATTTACATATCCTATGAAAGAAAATCCTATAGCCGACTCGCGGCTCAGTCGCAACGTACGCGTAGATGAGCATTAAGCCGAGGTTCTATTCCGCTGGCGGTATTGTTGTAGACTCTGTTTCAAAAACTAGGAGACTCGATGGTGTTTGTGATGTACCGCATCTTACCTCGTGAGTCAGACTGCCTGGTGGGAGTTTTCCCAGGTTTTCTCCCATACGAAGCTCAAATGCGGAATTGTTCACCCCTAAAAGTACTCCCGGAAGGCACTGACCTCTTTCTTTAGTGATTCGTGGCTAAATTAGATTTCTACCTCCGGGTGCTCCATCACAACAGAAGCTGCTCTCTTTCCCTCTAGTAATGAGTAAACTACTCATGGGGTGTCCGTCCCACGTTGCCGGATCTTGAGGATTAGTCACGACAACAACAAAATCCTGGAAACTTCACCAATCAGCGTGGTTGTCCATGGGAGTCGGCTTTTTCACAATTATCATCGAATCTAATGAGTCGTTTCTATCGAGTCCTTTCTGAAAACAGTCACTGTGATGAACAGCGCTGGCTTATTTGAACCTAATTTCTCCAGCATGTCCCCACTGCGTCACAATTGAATATAATGCTATTTGACATACATCTTGATTTCAATTTTGTTGTATTTTTTAGCCTGAATCTTTGGCCTGTTTAGTCACCTTACAGAAAATAAAATAAAATAAAAAACAACAATTCTTGTCGAGTCGCAGCAGACCATTCTTCCTTTCCTTCTACCAAAACCTTCCTTTAAGAAAATCCTTTAAAGAGGGCATGCCAGCTTCTTTCACCTCTTATTGAAGTCGACACTTCCACAGCTCATGGTCTATCAACAATCACGAGACAGCAACTTATGACGTAGTCCATATGCTATTTGTAATTGTTTCGAACTGTGAAGGTCGAACAGACAATCGCTATTTTCATTGTGTCATTATCCATGATACACAATATCTGCTGTCAGATTTGAGTGACACGTTATCCTCATTAGAACAAAACACTAATTGCATGTAGTATAAATATCTACGATACTGTTTATCTGCTGTTAGAATTTGGGTGATAGGTTCTAATTATGTTGTTAAAAATATATATTCGTTTCCCTGGGAACAGAAACGCTATATCCCCATATCTCTGAAAGTATCTTTTATGTAAATTATCAATTGTTTGATGGGAATTTTATTAAATAAAGATTATTTTCTGTAAGAAATCTCACGTTTATTTTTATGTACAGACATTTCACTAAAAATAAGTTGTTTCGTCTCACATTTTAAGTATTGCACTTTCTTTAACAGTATTTTGAATTATTGTTTAGCTTTTATTCGTAATTTTACTCATCTTAGCAGCGATTTATTTTTTGCGCATTTTATTTGTGCATTTAGGGTTGCTTTATATCTTTATATTTTAGTAAATTGAATCACAAAATATATCTTTCTAACATTTTGCTATACTTACTTAGTAAAATATAAAACAACAAAAAAAAAAATTAGAAAGGTATATAAGGTTAAATAAAAATACAATTTTGATGCACATTTCCCGTAATGGGAATAACCTGCAAACATAACTTCATATCAATCTGCCTCTTTTCGTGAAGCGAGCTTGTGTTCATTTACATGTTATAAACAGATAAGAGATTGGAAAACACGTATCTCTTCAGTTTACCTAAGGTATGAAAATGGCGAAACTTTTTCACTGTGACCGTGCAAAAGACACACAAATTTTTCCTCGTAAGCAGATATTGCCAAATACTAAATCTGAAAGAAAGAAAAAAAAAAAAAATCTACAGGAGAATAAAAAATAATAAAATCATAAGACTGTTTCAATAAAAACAGAAAATGGATGTCGACATTGCATTCCCAGAAGCTGAAATGGCAACTCTGCGTAAAATCTGATGTCATAATTGAATCTCATTTTTTCCCCTAAATAAAGAACCTGCTATTTGAAGCACTGTACAAATACTTTATTCCCTCGTTGATTCACCCAAACAATTCGCAGCCCCTCGCAATTCGAACGGGATTTTGTTCGAAATAAGGGGGAGAAAAAAAAACGAAGGAAAAAAAGTCGTTTGCACTCTTACGTCTTAGTTCGACTTCGAACGTTTTCATTTTTTTCTTTTTCAAAACTCTTCTATATGGAAGTGCTTCTTTTGCTTCCATAATGAGCACCTATGGGATGAATGCGGAAATATTTCTGCAAAAGAGCAACTTTCGCGCTCTTTTGCAAATAAAGCCCGCGTACAAACATCCCGAGAAGTTGAGGCCCGCGGGCTAATATAGCAGAATTTCGTATGAGGAACGCCGAAATATTCCTTCGGACTTTTGCCCGACTTGCTGTCATTTATTGTGTTGAGCTTTCTGTCATGCGACTTTTCGACTTCGAATACTTTTGCTGAAGAAAATCAATCGATTGTTAATATCGATACAGCCCAGAACAAAGAAATCGATGCATTATAGAAAATGGCAAGTTAAAGATCAGCATTGAGATATTTACGAAATTGGCTAAGTTGGCGAATTGGCTTCAGATTTTAGTTTTAATGTAATAAAAACGCCATTTTTCATACAGAATTTCAATAAATAAATAACAATATCAGAGGTATTTTTTAATTTGTATATAAGTAGACGTGGATGTAACTATTCCTGCACCAAATCCGAATTTTTATAGAAATTATGATTAATGATTAATGATGTTTTCAGAAATTATATTTAGTAATATAATAAACTGCACTCTGGAGTTCGATGCTACAGGTTTCAGGTTTGAGTCTCGTGTGATAATTAAGGTCTGCCGCGGACCTGGAGAAATACATTCAACGTAGACTTGATAACTCTGAAAATCTCCGTCCTTGGAATGAACTGCACTTGTGAATCAAATTATCTTTAAGTTAAAAAATTTTTTTGTAAATAGAGTTCTGTGCATATAAGTAAAATGTTCGTAAATAAAAATTAAAATATTCCCAGGAACCTGGAAGTGGCCCTCTTCTTAAATTCGTTATATGTCTAGTATAGGTTGAGACGTTACAAATTACATGATTGGAAATAGAAGTGTCATGGTAATAGATGTATGTTTGCTTCAGGAGTTGGAGAAATATTTTTTATGAAAGGAAATATATAGACTTGTATATCTGTAAAATGTACAAAATTTTAGTTTTGCAAGGGATTTTACCTCACAAGTTACAAATAATCGAAAGATACAGCAAAAATTGTTTGCCTTTAGATTCTATAAAATCCCACGGAAACGCCTCCCGTATCTAGATACGAATCTCACTGGGTATCTATAGGATGAATTAAAATAAAAAGAACGAAGCAAGTAAAATATCACGAGCGAATCCTTCAAGAATGAGGAAATGTCCCATCCGGACATCATTTATAATTTTGTGCATCCCATGCAATAATATATGTAATTTAGCTTTATATATTTTTAGCTAAATTATACAGAAAAATTCAAAAATATATTTATTAATTAATATATTTATTAAAATAAATTTAAAAATATATGAATTTATTTTTGTATATTGTCATAATTTAGCTTTAGCTACCTTTATTCATTTTTTTTTTTTTTTTTTTTTTTGGGGGATAAATTGGTGAAAATGTTTTTATTTTTGATTTTTCAATCTTATTTTCATTTTTAGTAAGTAATCGAAAACATGAAAAACAAATGAGAAAAACAACATACAAATAAAAAAAAACAAACGGATATTAAATCGAATATTTCAATTAATTTTTATAAAAGACAGTATCGTTTACATTCAAATGTATGAATACTTTTGTCTGCGATCAAAAGCAGATAGTATAATTTAATCTTCTACAAATTTGTAATTTTAAATGAATTATCAAATTTTTATTTAAACATAACTTTATAAATTTATTTTAATAATTAATTTCTTATAATTGAATTTAAATGATAAATAAATATAATTTTGCATTTAATATATTAATTGATCTTATTTTTGGTGTAGGAAGAATACTTATTTCCATATCTAATCTATCAATCTCTCTCTCTCTATATATAACACTAATTTTCCGATAACATGCATTAACGGAATGATATTAGCCTTAATGAAATTATCATGATGATATGTAGTATCAATTTCCTGTTTTATGTAATAACAATATCCTGTATTTTTTTTTTTAGTTGAGGTAGTAAAATTCTTCATTCAAAATAATTATCTAATCTCCCAGCTTTATTAATTTTTTTTTTTTCTTTTTGTGGCTAAACTGGTGAAAATATTCTAATTTTCGCTTTTTCATTTTTATTTTCATTTTAGTAAGTAATCGTAAATGGAAATTTATACGATTTCTTTATCTTAGAAAATGAAGAGGGCGATAGAAAAAAAGAATAATAGGAATTTATTTTTTTAATTAAAAACATTTTGTCACAACGTTTTTATGAAAATATTTATCTGGTTCTTGATGGCCGAGAGACTAGCGCTTTGGCTCTCGGTGCCATAAGTTGCTGGTTCCAGCCCCGGATATGCCATGGACGTTTGTAGTGGTTCGGAAATCCACTTTAAACCGTAGGTCCCGGTCTTATCTGGCTGTGGAGCGTTGAGCATAGGTTGGTAACCCTACCCTGTAAAAATAATATATCTCCTGTCTCTAAATCTGCCAAACGACCTTGGCCCGAAATGGGGCTGTTGCACCATTGAAGAAGAGGAATGTTTTTTTAAATAAAAAAAAAAATGGCTATTAAAATTTATGAGTGTAAATGACATTCAATTTCAGGAGCTAAATATAATAATATTCAAAAGTTTTGAAAATATAATAATCTTAACTGTCAGAAAATTATGAATGTTATTAATACATGGAGAATTATATTCCATTTATGTCTCCCACCAACAATCTGTTACGAGAAGTGATATCTTCCTGGTGTACTTTCAAGGGAAAATGTCCTCCATTCGCTGATTATATGAGTGAATATCCGGAAAATTTTCATATTCTGAGTTGTTCTCATTAGAATAAAACACTAATTGCATGTAATGTAAGTATTCATGATACTTTTTAACTGCTGTCAGATTTGAGTGATTGATTGTTATTATGCGCTTGTTAAATAATATACATTCCATTCCTCTGAGAACAGGAATGCTATATCACTTTTCGTGGGAAAAATGCTACAAAGTATATTTATTTAAATTATCAATTGTTTGATGGAAATTTTATCAAATAAAGATTATTTTCTCTAAGAAATAACTTTCACGTACATTTTTATGTACAGATATTTCACTAAAAATAAGGTTTTCCGTCTCACATTTGAAGTATCGCACTTTCTTTAACCACATTTAGAATTATTGTTTAGCTTTTATTCATAATTTTACTCATCTTAACAGCGATTTATTTTTAAGCATTTTTATTTGTGGATTTTTGGCTGCTTTAAATATATGTATCTCAGTAAATTGAATCACAAAAGTATATCTTTCTAACATTTTACTATAATTACTTTTTTAAAAATAAAACATCGGAAAATTTAGAAAGATGCATATGGTTAAAAAACAAAAACAATTTTTGATGCACGTTTATCGTAATGGGAATTAACATGCAAACATAGCTTTATACTAATCTGATAGTTTTCGTGAAAAGAACTAGTGCACATTTACATGTTATAAACCGATAAGATATTGCAAACGCGCATCTCTTCAGTCTCCCAAGAGTGTAAAAATGGCGAAACGTTCTCACTGAGACCGTCCAAAAGACACACAAATTTTTCCTCTGAAGCATATATTTCCAAACACTAAAATGTGGAGTAAAAAGGAAAAAAAAAAAAATTATATAAGAGAACGAAAAAAATAATAATAAAATCAAATCACAAAACTGTTTCAATAAAAACAGAAAATAGATGTCAACATTGCATTCCCAGAAGCTGAAATGGCAACTTTGCGTAAAATCTTATGTTATAATTGAATCCCATTTTTCTCCGTAAATAAAGAACCTGCGATTTGAAGCACTGCACAAATACTTTATTCCCTCGTTGATTCCCCCAAACAATTCTCAGCCTCTCTCGCAATTCGAACGGGATTTTGTTCGAAATAAGGGGAGAAAAAGAATGAAAGACAAAAAAAGTCGTTTGCACTCTTACTTCTTAGTTCGACTTCAAACGTTTTCACTTTTTCTTTCTTTTTCTTTTCAAATCCCTTGTATGTGGAAGTGTTTTTCCTGCTTCTATAATGAGCACCTATGGGATGAATGCGGAACTATTTCTGCAGAAGAGCAACTTTCGCACCCTCTTGCAAATAAAGCCCGCGTACAAACATCCCGAGAAGTTGTGGTCCGCGGGCTGATACAACAGAATTTCGTATGAGGGACGTTCGAAATATTCATTCGGACTTTTGCCCGACTTGCTCTCATTTATTGCGTTGAGCTTTCTTTTTAAACTTCGAATAGGGAAGAGTATCTGTCAGTGGAGTTTTACCATCCTTTAGACGCTGAAGAAAATAAATCGATTGTTAATATAGATACAGCCCAGGACAATGAATTGCATTATAGAAAATGTCAAGTTAAGGATAAGCATTTGTGATATTTACGAAATTGGCTAAGTTTGTGAATTGGCTATGACGAATTAGCTTGTGATTTTTTTTCTAATGTAATATAAGTGATATTTTTTACAGAATTTAATTAAATAAAAAACAGTATTAATGATATTTTTAAATTCGTTCTATATATGCAGACATGAATATAAGTATTCCTACACGGAATAAAAACTTTTTAGATTTTCTTTTATGATTAATAATGTTTTTCTGAAATTATATTCAGTAATATAATAAACTGCGCCCTGGCGCTCTGTCTTTCCTTTGGTATCACATTTTTCAGGTTAGAATGGTGGCATGGATGTGTGTAGTGGTTCGGAATCCACGTTTAATTGTAGGTCCTGGTCTGTTTAGTTCTCGTGTGCACAAGATGAACCGATGAACAGATGTAGTGCTCAACGTCTAGAAACAAAACATCTCCTGTTTCGAAATCAGAGACTGTTGTGTCGATGAAGAAGACTTTGAAGAAGAATATAATAATCTGTTGGTACCACATGTTTCGGGTTAGAGTCCCGGCAGTGATATTTATAGTGGTTCGGAATCCACTTTAAACCCCCGATTTAAAAGGAAACGCTCTATCCCGTATCTCCTGTCTCGAAATCTGCCAGTAACCAGACGGATTGAGGCTGTTGTGTCGATGAAGAAGACTTTGAAGAAGAATATAATAATCTGGCCCTTGGTACCACATGTTTCAGGTTAGAGTCCCGGCGGTGGCAGTGATATTTATAGTGGTTCGGAATCCACTTTAAACCGTAGGTCCCGATTTAATATGGCGGTAGAGCGTAGGAATGACACTCTATCCCGTAAATAGAAAACATCTCCTGTCTCGAAATCTGCCAGTAACCAGACGGCTTGAGGCTGTTGTGTCGATGAAGAAGACTTTGAAGAAGAATATAATAATCTGGCCCTTGGTACCACATGTTTCAGGTTAGAGTCCCGGCGGTGGCAGTGATATTTATAGTGGTTCGGAATCCACTTTAAACCGTAGGTCCCGATTTAATATGGCGGTAGAGCGTAGGAATGACGCTCTATCCCGTAAATAGAAAACATCTCCTGTCTCGAAATCTGCCAGTAGACAGACGACTTTGGCGCCCCATGGGGCTGTTTCTACTGGCATGCCAACGCCAAGATTTGAATCTGAAGTATCAAAGGCCTGAGCTTTTTACCAATTGACCATAAGGTCACCTAATGAAGAAAATATTATAATCTATACTTAATTTCAAAACTCATCTATAAATTATTAATTAAAAATCAAACATGCAAAGCAAACGCTTCAATTTTGTACTAGATAAAAATACTCATACATTTGAAATTAAAATTTTTAAAATTGCTACTAAACAATGACATTTTAAATTTACTAGTTTCAATCGTTCACAAATATCAAGTTTTAATATAGTTTTTGTATTTCTCACGTGAATTTGATGCACGAATTTGTGAAATTTTGACAAAATGGCAATGAAACAAAAATAAATATGCGTCGAAGAAAGGAATGTCATTAGAGATTTAGAAAAAGGATGTTACCTTATGCAGAAATCAGAATCGCTATTGTGCGATGTCCTGCAACTATTCAAGTGCTATGTTACGAGGAAAAAAAAAAGGCTTTTTTTTTCTTCGTATTAAAAAATAATGAAGAAAAAAAAAGACCTTATATAAGTAAAATAAATAAATTGAAAATTTGATTTTCTCAAAAGAATGCGTTGTACGTACGTACCCACCATGGACTGTAGTGCCAGTAAGTTAGTTAGCTACATTGTAAGTTAGTAAAGACATTTTATTCCTATGTTTCCTATTTTTGTTTACATAAATTTTATATTGCAATTCTCAGCGCCGTATATTTATTCTTTTTGCAATTAATAATTATCAAAATTAGTAGTAATTAATTATTATTATTATTAACTAAAATAATTATTAACAGTAATAATATAATTAATAATAATTATTAACTTTTGTTTACAGTGTTAAATTTATTCGCTTAATTGAAGGCCATCATTCTTATTTTACAAATGAAATCAATCTGTAAAAACTTCTTGAATTACTTTCACGTTATTTTAAAATCATATTTACAATAATATCACAATAAAACAACATGCATTATTGAAATTTGATGTATTTGTATGGATTTTTCTTATTTTTTTTTGTTCTGAAATTTCTATTGATAAAAAAGACGATAGTGTTATCAAATGAAGGTACGAGTAGTTAATATATTTTTTTAGGCTTTGTTTCCAAAAATTAAAAACAGATTTTTTTAGTTGAAATTAAAAAAAAATATTAAAAAAGAGTATAATTATGAATAAAAATATTAAATATTCTTGTAAATATTTTTAAAAAATTTTAAATACTCTAAAAAAGTAAAAGTTTATTTTAAATTTTGTTTTAAGTCCATGTAGTGTTTGTAGAAGTGCAGCCTACCATACATTTATTCATGCAGCCTACCTTACATTAAAACGCATTTTTTTTCCCGTCAAAATTTTGAATACAAGCAAAACAATCAAGCTCAGAATTTTTCAATGACTTTTTAACTAAACAAAAAGGTGTTGCGACACAATTCAAACAATTCTTCATGGAATCTCTGAAGCATTGTTTAATTATTCAAACTATTATTACAATGGATGTTCTATCAACTAGCTATATTTTTTCTAGACCCTTGGAAAATAGCCAAATTTCACAGACCGTAAATTTAAATGAGAAAATTTATATTAAAAAGAAACGATTTGTATTAGTAATTTTTTTACATAAAAATTTGCTGTTAAATATTTTTATTTATCTGCAGATTAATTTTATTCAAATAAAAATTCAAATAAAAGTAGTCGAATTTTGTAATCCGAGTTTTAGTAAACCGAGTTCTGCTTAATACGAGGAGCTTCCAATGAGTTTTTTTTTTTGTACTGTACTTTCTTGAATTTTCTTAAAACAATTATTGATTGTGCAGGTTTTTTTTTTGTATTGCACGTTCTTGAATTTTTAGAAACTTCATCGATGGAGCAGGGTTTTTTTTTGTACTGTAGGTTCCTGAAAATTTTAAAACTTTTATAGGTTGAACAGGGGTTTTTTGTACTGTACTTTCTAGAATTTCAAGAAATAACTTTCATGTATATTTTTATGTAATATTTCATTAAAATGTAAGCTTTTCCGTCTCATATTTGATGTAATGAAACTTCTTAAACCATATTGTGAATTATTGTTTATTTTTTTATTTTTATTATTTTGAATTATCACTTATTTTATAATTTTTATTATTTTAAATTATTGTTTAGTTTTTATTCTGCCTTATTTTCATTCTTAACTTTATTCATGTTAATACTGATTTTTTTTTGCACACTTTTATTTGTGGATTTTTAGTTGATTTAAATCTTTGTGTCTCAGTAAATTGAATCACTAAAGTATATCTTTGTAACATTTTGCTATAATTAAAAACATTACACGGGAAAATCTAGAAAGATGTCTATGGTTAAATAAAAACAATTTTGATGCACATTTATCGTAATGGGAATAACTTGAAAACATAACTTTACACCAATCTGCCACTTTTCGTGAAACGATCGTGTGCTCCTTTTACATGTTATAAACAGATAAGAGATTGCAAACGCGTATCTCTTCAGTCTTCCAAGGGTAAGAAAATTGAGAAACTTTCTCACTGTGACTGTGCAAAACACACACAAATTTCTCCACGGAAGCAAGATATTGCAAAACACTAAAATCTGGAAGAAAAAAAAATTGACAGGAGAAAGAAAAAATAATAAAATCATAACAATGTTTCAATAAAAACAGAAAATGGATGTCGACATAGCATTCCCAAAAGCTGAAATGGCAACTCTGCGTAAAATCTGATGTCATAATTGAATCCCATTTCCTCCCCCTCCCTAAATAAAGAACCTGCGATGTGAAGCACTGTACAAATACTTTATTCCCTCGTTGATCCCACCAAACAATTCATAGCCCCTCGCAATTCGAACGGGATTTTGTTCGAAATAAGGGGAGAAAGAGAGAACGAAAGAAGGAAAAAGTCGTTTTGCACTCTTACTTCTTAGTTCGACTTCGAACGTTTACATTCTTTTCTTTTCCAAATCTCTTGTATGTGGAAGTGCTTTTTCTGCTTCTATAATGAGCACCTATGGGATGAATAAGGAACTATTTCTGCAAAAGAGCAACTTTCGCACCCTCTTGCAAATAAAGCCCGCGTACAAACATTTCGAGAAGTTGAGGCCCGCGGGCTAATACAACAGAATTTCGTATGAGGGGCGGCGAACTATTCGTCCGGTCTTTTGCCCGACTGGCTCTCATTTATTGTGTTGAGCTTTCTGTCATGTGTCTTTTCGACCTCGAATAGGGAAAAGCATTTTCAGTGAAGTTTTACCATTCTTTAGACCTAAAGAAAATCAATCGATTGTTAATGTTGATTCAGTCCAGAACAAATAAATGCATTATAGAAAAGGATAAGCGTTGCGATATTTATGAAATTGGCTAAGTTGGCGAATTTTTAATTATGTATTGGCTTGTGATTTTATTTTAGTGTAATAAAAGCGCTATTCTTTTTTTTACAGAAATTCAATAAATAAATAACTGTAGTTATTTTTAAATTCCTTCTATATATTATAATAAACAGCGATCTGAGGCTCGATTTCACAGGTTTAGGGTTTGAGTCTCGTGTGATAATTAAGGTCTGCCGCAGACCTGGGGAAATACATTCAACGTAGACTTGATAATTCTGAAAATTTCCGTCCTTGGAATGAACTACACTTGTGAATCAAATTATCTTTAAAAAATTTTTTTTTTGTAAATAGAGTTCTGTGCATATAAGTAAAATGTTCGTAAATAAAAAAATTAAAGTATTTCCATGAACCTGAAGTGGCCCTCTTCTTAAAGCCGTTATATGTCTAGTATAGGCTGAGACGTTACAAACTACATGATTGAGATAGAAGTGTCATGGTAATAGATGTATGTTTGCTTCAGGAGTTGGAGAAATATTTTTATGAAAGGAAATATAGACTTGTATATCTGTAAAATGTACAAAATTTTAGTTTTGCAAGGATTTTACCTAACAAGTTACAAATAATCGAAAGATACAGCAAAATTCTTTGCCTTTAGATTCTATAAAATCCCCGGAAAACGCCACCCGAATCTAGATACGAATGTCACTGGTATCTATAGGATGAATTAAAAATAAAAGGACGAAGCAAGTAAAATATCCCGAGTAAATTCGAATTATAAGAACAACTGCATCAAGAATGAAGAAATGTCCCATCCGACATCAATTATAATCTCGTGTATCCGATGCCTAAAAAAAAAAAGTTATATACAAATAAGAAAAACAAACGAGATAATTAATTGAATATTTCAATGAATTTTTATAAAATATAGCAATGTTTTCAATCAAATGCATGAATACTTTTGTCTACGACCAAAAGCAGAAAGTATAATTTAATCTTCTACAAATTTGTTATTTAAATGAATTAATTATCAAATTTTTTATTTAAACATATCTCTAAAAATTTTATTTTAATAATTGATTTCTTATAATTAAATTTAAATGATAAATAAATAGTATTTTGCATTTAATATAGTAATCGATCTTTTTTTTGGTGTGGTAAGAATACTTATTTCCATATCTAATCTATCAATCTCTCTATATACGCATAACCCTAATTTTCCGATAACATGTATTAACAGAATCACATTAGCCTTGATGAAATTAGCATGGTGATATGTAGTATCAATTTCCTGTTTTATGGAATATCAATATCTTGTATTTTTTTATTTAGTTGAGGTAGTAAAATTCTTCATTGAATAAACTGGTAAAATGTTTTTATTTTTGCTTTTTCAATCTTATTTTCATTTTAGTAAGTAATCGAAAATGGAAATTTATACGATTTCTTTATCTTAGAAAATGAAGAGGAACGTGGAACAATAACAACATAATAACAGGAATTTATTTTTTAATTAAAAACATTTTATCACAACGTTATTATGAAAAATAACATTTCTTCGGACCTGATGGTCGAGCGACTGGCATTCTGGAACTCGGTGCCACAGGTTTCGGGTTTATAGTACCGAAGGGGGGCGTCGATTCTGTGGTGGTTCGGAATCCTCTTTAAAACGTAGGTATCGGTCTAATATGACTTTTAGAAGTAGGCCTGACAACCCTATCCTATAAAAAAGAAACCTCCTGTCTCGAAATCTGCCAATAAGTAGACGGTCTTGGAACTGTTGCACCATAGAAGAAGAATGTTTTTTATTAAAAAAATTGTTATTAAAACATGTGACATTCAATTTCAAGAGCTAAATATAATAATCTTTAGAAGTTCTTGAGCATATAATAATCCTAACCATAAAAAATTATGAATATATTCCTAGTGCATGAAGAATTATCTTCCACATATGCCTGACATCAAGAGTCTATCTATGAGAAGGGATGTATTCCCGGTAGACTTTTAAGGGAGACTGCCATATATTTGAGGCTTATGTGATAGAATATTTGGAAAATTCCCGTATTATGATGATGGGAGATGTTTAAAATCACTGCCACATTCACAGTCCTTGTTTTCGAATCAGGAACAGGAACACGCGTAATTCTTCTGCAAGATAATTGCTTACATTACTACTAAAATACTGGTCGGGAGCTTGAATATACAAATGTAAACTTCTATAGCCTTCGATTCTGGCAGACGGGAGGTTCATTATATTTCAATTAGTTCGTAGTTATCAACCCTTCATGATAAGGTTCAAGCGATGTGCCACTTCCCTGCCATCTCGCTAAGGCTGGAGGTTGTATAACAGGTGATTCTGAATGTATAGGTCTTTACTAACAGTACAGCAAGAGGTACTTCCTCCAGTTATGTTCCATGATTGATGGTCAATAATGGATGGCAATTTATGGTCTATCTCATGCGTACTATTTCTAAAAGAATATTGCGCTGTGAAGCCTCCTAATTTATAGCAAGTAAACTTTTCTTTACTATTCTTTGCTATTACCCTAATTTAAAAGAATAAAAAAAAAAAGGAAAGGAAAGAAAGAAAAACGAAACTTGAATGGCGAACATTTAACCTTTCTTGATTTTATTGCTCTGAACCATAGATTTCAAAATTTCAAAATTAAGTTCAATGGCACAGAAATATAATTTACATTCCATGAACCAGGTGGAAAATCATCAATTTAATGAATTTTATAGAAGAAAAGGAACAATTAATCATCACAAGAAATCATTTACTCCTGAAATACAAATTGAATTCTCTGCTCTCATTCTATCACTCCAACACTCTTGTAGAATGAAGGCCATCATAATATTTTGCATCTCATGCCATACTCTATTTTTTCACTGGTTTATCGCCATTAATTATTCTTACTGCATTGTACATTTTTCTTTTGTTAGGTTACATAGTACAGTACAAAAAGAAAGAGCACTTTTCAAAGAGTATTTTTCTATTCTGTGTTATATTTCATTGTTTTCATGTAATTCTGTAATTGTAAGTATTTCTATTTTTATTTATTAATATCTTTCCATAATTTTGCTACAAGATGTAACTGAAGTAGAAACAAGTAATATAAATTTTTTTTTTTTTTTAAAGTCAATTCCTACTTTTTCAGAAAGTCCTTTATAAATAATTTTCATTCCTTTTTTTTTAAGTTTATCTAGTGCCCTCTATTGGTAGATATATGCAACTTAAATCTTAAAGAAACTAAAATTAATTAATTAAATTTAATTAATGAATTAAAAACTGTATTAAAGATCAGTGTCATCCACTACAAGTTAAAAAAAATGTATTTGAACTTGAGTGGATGAATAAAAAGTATTTTATGACCGATTGATAATTTGAACAAGATATATATAGGAGAGGTGAGCTAATAGAAGGAATTTAAAAAATAAAAAGTATACAGGACGTGTAACTGTTGAAAGAAAGCATATAATTCTGAAATTCATTGGTTGAACGGCATTAAAACTGCATACCCAACAGCTCAGTACGACCGTATATTTTCAGTTCCCTAAGAAGTTTTAACGATCAACGTTACGGACATTTCTAAGATGTTTTTTTTTTTGACTGAACGGCGATCACCTGCGAAACTGCGTTGAATTTATCGGTATGCCTGTTGATATTACTGTACGGTACTGGGAGTCTAGGCGTCGTATGGTTGAACACCTACAGACGGGTGTCGGATAAGCAAAATAAAATAAAACAAGTAATATAAAAAAGATTTTAAGTCAACTGTTACTTTTTTCACTATATTGCAGAAAAGCCCTTTACAAATAAAATTTGAAATTTCCCTCTTACATCTGGCGCCATCTATTATTAGATACAAGCAACTTAAATCTAAAAACAACTAAAATTAATTAATTAAATTTGATAAATGAATTAATATTTGGAAAATCTGTATTAAGATCCAGTGTCATCCACTACAAGTTCAAAAATGTATTTGAACTTGAATGGATGAATAAAAATTATTTTATTAACGATTGAAAATTTGAACAAGATATATATATAGCGAGAGTGTGAACTAATAGAAGGAATTGCAAAAAAAGGGCCCTGAATGACCGAGTGTCTAGTGCTCTGGCGCTCTGTGCCACAAATTTCGGGATCGATTCCTTGCGGTGCCATAGATGTTTGTAGTGATTTAGAATCCTTTTTTAAACCATAGTTCACTGTTTAATATGATCGTAGAGTGTTGCCTTGTGGTTTAGTTAGTCTTCAGCCGTCGTTGTTTCTCAATAAATTGAAGCTGCATATTACCCTTAGACAGGGCCCAGTCTCCTGCGACGGGGTCTTCTGTAATTGGGAGATTAGTAGTAGTCTTTACTACACCAGGGTATTAGTAACAACAAACAACAACCAAATATAAAATAAAAACTTATACCATCTCCACCGAAACCAGCTCATTTGTTAATCCTTGCAAGTTCTAACTAAATACTAAGACGAAACCTTAGCTAATTCAGCCATAATAAAAATAATCAACTTGTATGCATAAAAAGAATGCCACAGATATCATATTGAATAAGAAAAAAATGTAAAAAGTCACCTTCTATGGTATCAGTATAAGAATCAGATTCAACATTAGAATCGTTATTTGCATCTATGTTGATGGGCAGTGAAGTTGGCTAACTTAATGATGATTCAGTGATTCATGACGTACCAGGACAATTATAGTAGTAGTCTGGAAAGTAGTCAAACAGGACATGAATGATTTTAAAGCTAGATTTTATTTCTTGCAATTGCGTTGCATCTACTGAAGTTTTGAATCTCTCTTTATCTTACAAAATATCAGGTGGTACTATGAAAAAAAAAAACATTCTTTCCTCCCCCACTTTCAGTCAAATTAATTCGATTTCCCCTTCCGCAAGAGCACTTGTTATAGGAGCGGAAAATAAAACGCCTCTACAGGATTAGTCTCATAATGCTGTACCCTGTCTTGAGGTGTTCACCGCGGGTTTTAATGGATGTCGGCGACCGAGGTCTCCAGACAAGCCTTATTCGTCTGAATTTTATCAATTTTATCGAATTGACGTTCCTTCTTTATTATTTTTAAAAACTTTTATTAGATTTTTTATCATCCCAAATCTATATCCTCTCATTCATCGGAAGGGAATAATGCTGGGGGGTAGAGAGGAGGGATCGATGCTGGAAGACACTCCCTCCCCAAATCCATCCCTTTTTTCCCAAACCACCGAGAAACAATGAAATACTGGTACCTATTCAAATGTGGACGATAATTTATCATGACTCAAATGATTCCGATTTTGCTGGAAATATATTAAGGATTCGAGAAAGGGGTTCGAAGAAAAAGAAGAAGAAAATGTAGAAAATAATAAAAATAACAAAATAATAAAACCAACCTCATTAAGAAGAATAGAATAGTAGAACCAGTATCATTAAGAATGAGAGAAGAGTGGAACCAGCCTTAAAGAATAACATGATCTTGAATAATAAAACAATAGAATCAGCATCATAAAGAATAATAAAATAATAAAAATATCAACATTAATAATAATAGAACCAGCATCATTAAAGAATAAAAAATCATTAAGAAAAATAAAACAATAGAACCAACATAGTAAAGAATAAGAGTATAGTAAACCCACCATCCCAAAGACAAAAATAATAAAACCAGCATCAATTTGAATAATAGAACTAGCACCATTAAGTACAATAGAATAATAGAACCAGTCATATTTAGAAAAGAAACTCACCAAGGAAAAAACAGGACATAGCAACAATCATCAACAACCCAAAAGGTCAACAAAGTGATTCTGTCATGGTCTCCTAAAAGACTCCGGACCAAAGTTTCAGAATAACTCATTTAAAACGAACTGGGAGAAAATAATAATACTTTAACATACTACAATCAAAAGTTTTAAATCCCTTTAATCTGTCAAAATCTCAGGTTGTACTACAAAAAAAAATTTATTCTTTCCTCCCTCCAATTTCAATCAAATGAATTCGATTTCCCTTCCGCAAGAGCACTTGTTACAGGAGTGGAAAATAAAAACGCCTCTACAGGATTAGTATCATAATGCTGTCCCCTGTCTTGAGGTGTTCCCGCGGGTTTTGATAGATGTCGTCGGCCGTGGGCTCCAGACAACCCCATTCGTCTGAAGTTATAAAACAATTTACATCGAGGGGACGTTCCTTTCTTATTTTATTTTTAAACTTTTATTAGATTTTTTATCATCCAAAGTCCCTATCCTCACATTGATCGGGAAGGGAATAATGCTGGGGGAATAGGGAGGGATCGATGTTGGAAGAAACCTTCCCCCAATTCCACCCCCTTCGTTCCCAAACCATCGAGAAACAATGAAATGCTGGTACCTATTCAAATGTGGACGATAATTTATCATGACTCAAATGATTCCGATTTTGCTGGAAATACATTAAGGATTCGAGAAAGGGGTGGTGGAAGAAAAAAAGACGAAGAAAAAAAAAATAAATAAAATAGAGGAAGAATGAAGTAGTTAATAAAAAAAAAAATAACTATAAATAAATAAATAAAATGATGAAATATTGATTAGCTGATGTTTTACTCCACAAATTGGAATATACCCTCTTCGTTTTTTGGGGAGAGGAGGGAAAAAATATTTAACGATGATGATGAGGTATAATTTGGGATCAGACACGGAGTAATACTGACAACAAAGTAATTTCTAAGAATCGATGGCATAAGCTTGGCGAATGGCTTTTATAAGGATGGAGGACATAGGGAGGTGGGGGTGGTAATGAGACCGGGGACTTCAGAAGCGATATTTTAAAGTTTTTTTTCTTTTGCAAAGGGAAGAAGTAAGAAAGAGGCAGCAGAGCGATTATTGAATTAGTTTTGCAACCGGACACTTTATCGATTCCGGAAGAAAATGAATGATATTTCCGATGATTCATCAAAATTGAATTAAGACTCCGTTCATGGGCTTGTTGTCCGGTACTAAGTCAACAAAGTCTTTAATTTTCGTCAAGTTACGTAAAGTAAAGGAACAATTTTCCTTTTCCTAACTATATGTTTTTTTAGTTTTTTATGACGTACTATTAACCATTAGGGCATCTTTAAATGACTTATTGATGAGTGTATTCGTGAATTAATGAGTTTTTCTAAAAGTAACTGAAGAATTCAATGGAATATACCAATGAAGAACAGTGGCACTTGCTTGTAAATATTTTAGTTCACAACATTTCATCTACTGTCAAATTGGATGTCAAGTTTGTTTTACTTGCACATGAATTATATTTATTTATAATTTTATATACGGTATTTTTGATATTCATAATTATTATTTTTACTGATTATTCATACTGATTATACTTTTTAATTTTTGTGACCTATCTTTTGGTAAAATAAATTTAAATAGAAATGATTTTATGCTAATGATTACTTATCTCTTATGTGATAAAACAATTACCAAAATGTATAAATTTTATTTCAGAAAACTTACAAGAAGTGATATGGAACGATAATGCGTATTTCAAAAAAGTAAAAATGTTTTCAACTAAAATATTTACAAGCAAGTATCACCGTTCTTCATTGATACATTCCATTGAATCGTCCAGTTTCCTTTGGAAAAACTCATTAATTCTTAAATTCATGAATACATTCATCAATATGTCATTTAAAGATCCCCTAATGGTTAATAGTACGTCATAAATAACAAAAAAAAAAAAAGATATTTTGGAAAAAGGAAAAAACGTTCCATTTCTTACTTTACTTTACGGAACTTGACGAAAATTAGACTTTGTTGACTTAGCACCGACAACAAGCCCATGAACCGGAGTTTTAATTCAATTTTGATGAATCATCGGAAATATCATTCATTTTCTTCCGGAATCGATAAAGTGTCCGGTTGCAAAACTAATTCAATAATCGCTCTTCTGCCTCTTCTTATTTCTTCCCTTTGCAGAAGGTAAAAGACTTTTTAAAATATCGCTTCTGAAATATCCCTTTTGCACTGGTCTCATTACCACCGCCCACCCACTATGTTCTCCATCCCTATAAAAGCCATTCGCCAAGCTTTTTCCCATCGATCCCTAGAAATTACTTTGTTGTCTGTATTACTCCGTGTCTGATCCCAAATTATACATCATTATCGTTAAATATTTTTTCCCTCCTCTCCCAAAAAACGAAGAAGGGTATATTCCAATTTGTGGAGTAAAACATCAGCTAATCAATATTTCCTCCTTTTATTTATTTACTTATTATTATTATTGTTTTTTATTAACTACTTCATTCTTCTTCTATTTTATTATTATTATTTTTTATCTTTTTTTTTTTCTTCTTCTACTTCCACCCCTTTCCCGAATCTTTAATGTATTTCCAGCAAAATCGGAATCATTTGAGTCATGATAAATTATCGTCCACATTTGAATAGGTACCAGCATTTCATTGTTTCTCGATGGTTTGGGAACGAATTGGGGTGGAGGGGCTTTTCTAACATCGATCCCCCTATTTCCCCATCATTATTCCCTTCCCGATCAATGAGTGGATAGGGACTTGGGATGATAAAAAAAAATATAATAAAAGTTTAAAAAAATAATAAAAAAAGGAAGGTCTCCTTGATGTAAATTGTCTTATAACTTCAGATGAATGAAGGCCGTCTGGAGCCCTCGGCCGTCGACATCCATCAAAACCGGCGGGAACACCTCAATGTAGGGACAGCATCATGATACTCATCCTGTAGAGGCGTTTTATTTTCCGCTCCTATAACAAGTGCTCTTGCGGAAGGGGAAATCGAATTAATTTGACTGAAATTGGAGGGAGGAAAGAATGAATTTTTTTCTGTAATACCACCTCAGATTTTGAAAAAGAATCACTTAGTTGACCTCTTGGGTTATTGGTGATTGTCTGCATGTCCTATTTTTTCTTGGTGAGTTTTCTTTTCTAAATGTGACAGGTTCTATTATTCTATTATACCTAATGGTGCTAGTTCTATTATTCAAATTGATACTGGTTCTATTATTGAAAATGATGCTGTTTTTTTTATTTTATCTTTATGATGCTGGGTTTACTTTATTATTATTCTTTACGAGGCTGGTGCTATTGTTTTATTCTTCTTCATAATTCTATTATTCTTTCATGATGCTGGTTCTATTATTATTATTCTAAATAATGCTATTTTTGTTACTTTATAATTCTGTATGATGCCGATTCTATTGTTTTACTATATACTTATGTTATTTTTGAATGTTGTTTCTACTATTCTATCATTCTTAATGATGCTGGTTCTACTATTCTATTATTCTTAATGATGCTGGTTTTATTATTATATTATTATTCTAATTTTTCTTTTTCTCCCACCAGCCCTATCTCGAATCCTTAATGTATTTCCTGCAAAATCGGAATCATTTGAGTCATGATAAATTATCGTCCTCATTTGAATAGGTACCAGCATTTCATTGTTTCTCGATGGTTTGGGAGCGAATTGGGGATTAGGGTTCTCAAACATAGATCCCCCTCCCCTTCCCCCTGCATTATTCTCTTCCCGATCAATGAGAGGATAGGGACTTGGGATAATAAAAATCTAATAAAACTTTAAACCAAATAAAATGGAAGGACCCCGATGTAAATTTTTATAACTTCAGATGAATGGAGGTTGTCTGGAGCCCTCGGCCATCGACATCCATCAAAACCGGCGGGAACACCTCAAAACAGGGGACAGCTTCATGATACTAATCCTGTAGAGGCGTTTTATCTTCCGCTCCTATAACAAGTGCTCTTTCGGAAGGGGAATTCGAATTAATATGACTGAAATTGGAGGGAGGAAAGAACAATTTTTTTATAGTATCACCAGAGATTTTGAAAGATAAAGAGGGATTCAGAACTTTTGATTGTAGCACTTTGATTGTAGCATGTTAAAGTAGTATTATTTTCACCGAGTTTGCTTTAAATAAGTTGTTCTCAAACTTTGATCCGGAGTCGTTTAGGGGACCATTGAGAAAATTTACAAGAAGTGATATGGAATGGTAATGCATATTCTAAAAACAGTTAAATGTTTTCAAGTAAAATATTTACAATCAACTATCACTGTTCTTTATTGATAATATTCCATTGAATTCTCTAGCTTCCTTTGAAAACTCATTAATTCTTAAATTCATGAATACATTCATCAATAAGTCATTTAAAGATGCCCTAATGGTTAATAGTACGTCATAAATAACTAAAAACATATAGTTAGGAAAAAGGAAAATTGTTCCTTTACTTTACGTAACTTGACGAAAATTAAAGACTTTGTTGACTTAGTACCGGACAACAAGCCCATGAACGGAGTCTTAATTCAATTTTGATGAATCATCGGAAATATCATTCATTTTCTTCCGGAATCGATAAAGTGTCCGGTTGCAAAACTAATTCAATAATCGCTCTGCTGCCTCTTTCTTACTTCTTCCCCTTTGCAAAAGAAAAAACCTTTAAAATATCGCTTCTGAAGTCCCCGGTCTCATTACCCCCCCACCCCCTATGTCCTCCATCCCTATAAAAGCCATTCATCGCCAAGCTTATTCCATCGATCCTAGAAATTACTTTGTTGTCAGTATTACTCCGTGTCTGATCCCAAATTATACCTCATCATCATCGTTAAATATTTTTTTCTTCCTCTCCACAAAAAACGAACAGGGTATATATTCCAATTTGCGGAGTAAAACATCAGCTATTCAATATTTCATTATTTTATTTATTTACTTATTATTATTGTTTTTTTTATTAACTACTTCATTCTTCTCTATTTTATTATTATTATTTTTTCTTTTTCAGTTTCTTCTTCTTCTTTTTCTTCCACCACCCCTTTCTAGAATCCTTAATGTATTTCCAGCAAAAATCGGAATCATTTGAGTCATGATAAATTATCTTCCACATTTGAATAGGTACCAGCATTTCATTGTTTCTCAATGGTTTGGGAACGAAGGGATGGAATTGGTTAGAGGGGACCTCCAACATCGATCCCCCTTCCCCTCCCCCAACATTATTCCCTTCGTTCGATCAATGAGAGAATAGGGACTTGGGAGGATAATAAAATTTAATAAAAATTAAAAAAATAAAGTAGAAGGTCCCCTCGATGTAAATTGTTTTATAACTTCAGATGAATGGAGGTTGTCTGGAGCCCTCGGCCGCTGACATCCATCAAAACCCGCGGGAACACCTCAAGACAGGCGACAGCAGTAAGATACTAATCCTGTAGAGGCGTTTTTATTTTCCGTTCGTATAACAAGTGCTCTTGCGAAAAGGGAAATCGAATTAATTTGACTGAAATTGGAGGGAGGAAAAGAATGAATTTTTTTGTAGTACCACCTGAGATTTTGAAAGATAAAGAGGGATTCAGAACTTTTGATTGTACGTTAAAATATTATGATTTTCTCCTGTTTGTCTTAAGTGAGTTGTTCTCAAACCGTGGTCCCGAGTCTTTTAGGAGCCCATGAAAGAATTACCTTGTTTACCTTTTGGGTTATTGGTGATTGTTGCCATGTGTTATTTTTTCTTCTTCTTTATCTTGGTGAGATTTTCTTTTCTAGATGTTACTGGTTCTATTATTTTATTATTGTTAATGATGCCTGTTCTATTATCCTTAAAAATGCTGGTTTTATTATTCTTATGGATGATGGTTTTCAATCATTCTCGTTTTCTTTATGATGTTGGTTTGATTGCTATATTATTCTTTATGATGCTGGTTCTTTTTATTAATATTGATGTTGGTTCTATTATTCTTAATATTGCTGTTTTTATTATTTTATTATTCTTTATGATACTGGTTTTATTGTTCTGTTATTGTGTGTGACACTTCTTCTTTATTATTATTCTTAATGATGCTGTTTAGGACATATGTATTTGTTGTTGTTAATTTAAGAAGGACGAGAGACTTTTTTGTATGGTAACTTTGATTTTATAAAGATTGATCATACAAGCTGTGAGTCCAATAGCACCAGGAACAAAAGTGTTCCTGGTGTCCAATATTTATAACATATTCAATTTTAT
This sequence comes from Caerostris extrusa, assembly GCA_021605095.1. NCBI lineage: Eukaryota > Metazoa > Arthropoda > Arachnida > Araneae > Araneidae > Caerostris > Caerostris extrusa. The sequence continues at coordinate 78,648 of BPLR01000055.1, read as the reverse complement.
TATGCCAATATTACATCAAATTGAAAAAAGAAAAGGTCAAAATCGAAAAGGTCAAAGCTAAAAAGAATTTTTCATAGAAATATATGCCGCAGGTGGAAGTATATGCTTTATGGAACGTTACTACGAGGGCGGCTACTACAAGTATGTGCTACTCTACACGAACATTTTGACACCTCAGTTTTGTAAGAGCTTCTCTAGAGGTGCATCTGTGTTTACCTTTTTCTCTCCTGGAGTTCGATGTCGGATTTTTCGATGGATTTGTCATGGCTTTTTTTCGAGATAGAAACCGAATTATTTTATTTTATTGTCAATTTTATAATATATCAGTTGGGCCTGAATGGCCTAGTGGCTAGCGCTCTGGCACTCGGTACCACAGGTTTAGGGTTCGAGTCTTCGGCGGTGCCATGGATGTTAGTAGTGCTTTGGAATCCACTTTTAAACCGTAGATCTCGGTCTAATAGGATCGTAGAGCGTTGCAGGGATATTGTTATTCCGCGTCCGTAGCTTATCTTCAAGTTACACGCACCTCCTGAGTGGTGCTAAGTGAGTAACGTCGGTGCGGCGCTTTGCCTTAAGACATCAAAGACAATCGTCTAAGTGTTTGCCAGCTGCATTAGAACAAAAAAATATTCCCTATCAATTTGACCCAGATTCGAGCCCAGAGGTAACGTGAGCAATTGGTGGGTCCGATGAGCCAGGTTCGATTCCGTTGTCCGTTGTAATAACTGATTTCACAAACGAGGAAATTCGTTGTAAGTTGTGACAATGTATAAAAAGTGTCTCGTGTTAAGAATCAGGTTGTTTGGTGGGAGTTTTGCGAGATTACTTTCATAAGACACATGAATTCGGGATAGTTAACACTAAAGTACCCTTTGTTTAGACTGTAACTGTATTTAGATGCTTTATGTAATATTTTGTTCTCCGTAAGAGGGCGTTCTTCATTCGCCAAGTGTTTTGCTACGTGTATTTTTTCACAGACGAGTAATAAATTTCGGTACTTACGTATTAACGATACCTTGGCGACAGTTGCACCAATAAAGAGCACAAGCTCCAACCGCAGCTACAGATTTGGCTGTTTTTAAGTGGCGCCAATCTACACTTAAAATTTTTGTTCCAAATAATAAAATATATAAAACACTTCATTTAAAATCAAAACGCTTTCAAAATTCAAAACACTTTATTTAAACACAAAGTAGTCAAACAGATTTCAGTGGAAAACAGGCCGATATAGAGTTTAACATGGATTCAAACAGTCTAATTGGGACATTTTCGTTGTTTTTTGGTAAAATATTTCATTCCTGAAAAATAAAATTGCATTTTGTTCTGTTTCTGGCAAATCCCAAATACGCATTTTCGTAGCACTACAAAATGGCGTCAAAACTCAGCAAATCTGCAGCTGTTAGATTGGCGCCACTTAAAAATCGCCAAATACGTAGCTGTTAGATTGGCGACACTTAAAACCGCCAAGTCTGTCGCCAAGGTATCGTTAATACGTAAGTACCTAAATTTCATTTCCGAAAGTTGTGCTTCTACTTTCCATCTTCATTTTATGGTCCTTTAACACAGCTGGAGCATTGAAATCCAACAGACATATTTTTATGACTGTGGTGGTCAACTAAAGACTTCATACGAGTATTTAACAATATCGAACATTTTGCTCAACGGAGCCGGAATAACAAAGTGCGTAGCATCGTACTTTACATTGGGAAGGTCGCATCGCAACATTGAAGAATTTTCTAAAACACAAGCAAATTTGTAAAAGGTAAGAATACTCGATTAATTACTCAAGTAAATAATTTATAAAATCAAGAAAATTGTATTTCTGTTATTGAAGTGCATGAAAATAACGCAAATGCTAGATAAATAGTAAATGTTAGATAGTGAAGTAAGCAAATTAACTAATGATATTCTTAGTTCTTGCTAGACAAAGAATTTCATTAGTCAATTCGTTTACTTCACTATCTAAAACATTTATGTCATTTTCCTGCACTTCAATAACAATAATAGAATTTTCTTTATTTTATAAATTATTTACCCTTAAAATCATGACATGAATAAGTGGAACCAGAAAAAATGAACGAGAAAATAAGTACTAAGTAAGTGCAAGTATGTACCACCTATAGCAAGTATACGATAAGTACCGAGTAAAGATACTTATCACCAATATACCAGAAAAAATGTATTTTAGATAGTGTATATTGAGTGAGTTATTTTAAATTACCTAAACATACTGAGGAATTAATAAATGACATAAACATACTGAAAATTATTTAAATTACTTAAACATATTGAAAATTAGTTAAATCATATAAACTACAGAAAATTGATTAAATTACAAAAACATACTAAAAATAGTTTAATAGTTTTTAAGATTCAGTAAAATTCCTTAACTCCACTGCATAGAACTTTTCATTTCTGTATCTTAAACATGGGCTATAAGGAATTTTAGCGGTATAACTTATATAGTCCATTTTATAATAAATTCAGATTATGAAATATTTTGAATAAAGCTGTCGAGCAATAACGTATTTTAAAAAGAAAAAATGTATATATTTTGTTTTTAATTTCTTCATTATATAATACAGCATTATGTACTTTCACAGACCTAAATGTATTAATGTATTTATGTTATATTTATTACTAAATATGGATAAGCTTTTAAAATGCCTTTTTTTTTTTGTATTTCCTACTAAAAATAGAATTTATAAAATATTTAATGGCAATTCATTATTTTTTGGGGAGGGACGGGACATCTTTCAATGTATTTCATTTTGAACCATATTATAATGGGGTCATATTGTGTTTCATATAAAAAATGAATAAAGTACATTAAATTAATTTTTTAGCTTAGTAGAAAAAATACATGGGGCCTGATAGTCAAGTGACTAGCGCTCGATGCCACAGATTCGGGCTCGAATCCCGTAGGTGCCACGGATGTTTGTAGTGGTTAGGAATCCACTTTAAACTGTAGGTCCCTTTTATAATATGACCATAGAGCGTTGGGGCGTGCGACTGATACCCTACTCCTTAAAAAGAAACTCCCTACTGACTACGAAACCCCTACAGACTGACACCCCTCCCCTGTCTCTGAACCTGCCAGTAGGCAGACGGCTGTAGCTCCCCATAGGGCTGTTGCGCCGATGAAGAAGAAGAAGAGTAAAAGAATATATATATGTAAATATTAGAAAGTTACAAATTTAATAAAATTCAAAGATTTTATTACCCTGAAAAAAAAAAACACCAAATGAAAAATAAAAATTAATAACAATATCGAATATTTGCTAATTTACTAAATTGAATTCTTCATGAATTATACTTTTTGTGCAGGATTAACTTCAGTTTTCAATAAAGTATTTTAAAATACTAATTTTTGTAAAAGCTATATTTTACGTAGTTAAAGTACTCTACAATCAGGCCAGAATGAAACAGGGCATCCAACTGGTAAATTTAATTTAATTTATTTTGATTATTATTTATAATTTATAATGCATCATTTTTGTAGCTATTTAAAATTTTTATAATAAAATCTTGATAATCTATCAAGATTTTATTATAAAATTTTAGATACTTAATCTATTTTTACTTTGAATAATCTAAACTATTTCAATTGCCTGATTCTATGAATATTGCACTTACGTATTGAAATCAAAATATTTTAAATTTACATTATTAAACAATTTAAATATTTGCAAATTTGAATTGGATTGAGTTTCTTTTGTTAAATATCTGCTATTTTAAAAAATAAATCCCGAATAAAATTTGACAATTAGCTCTTTTTATTTTAAAAATTGTTAACCTTAGAATCTTAATAAAAAGATCTGAAGGAGTATATGCTTTTCTGTTATATTTAATTATTTACATTACACTTTTTTCATTTACGCGACAACCCTTTAGTGGGCCAAAGGGGCGTCGACTTACTGACAGATTTCAAGACAAGTGATGTTTATGAGTTATGGTTGTAATAGCCGACGCTTTTTACGGGTTATGATTGTAAGAACCTACGCTCAATCACATTACACTCTACGGTTTAAAGTGGATTCCGATCTACTACAAGAATCTTTATCACCACAGGACTCGAATCCGAAACCTGTGGCATTGCGCACCAGAGCGTTGGTCACTTGGCCATCATGTCCCTCATATTACATTACGGCAGGAAAATGTAGGCAATTAAATAATATTTAAGCAGCTAACCATATATAGTGAAGTACATATGTGATGCACATATATATGTACATATATGTGATATATATGTGATCAGTATAATCATGAGCTTGCGATAAGTTCAATCACGATCACAAGTTTCATGAGCTTGGAAAGCTTTCCAAACCACAGATACAGCTGTAAGTAAGCTTGACGATAGATATGGCAGATATATCGCTAGTAAGGAGAAGAGATCGATACCAGTCAACTACAGCAGGGCGACAAGTGTCATACTTGACCTCCGCCATAAATGCCTCTGTCCCCTGATGACAGCTGTCCATCGAACGACACTGTTTAGACTGGTGTAAGGAACACAAAGACTGGACATTTGATGAATGGAGTCACGTCCTGTTTGCAGAAGAGAGCGGTACAAGCGATTCTCAACGCCAGTTGATATGGAGAGACTCTAATACATGGGACACTTCTAATTTAATTTTTAATCCACCTAGACTTACCAAGCGGTTTTCTTGGGAGGAATTACAATGAATGGCCAAACTGAGCTTCAACCTTTCGAGGAAGATACTGTTATAGGAAATCTAGATTGTCAGCAAATAATTTCTTTTACGTGTGTGTTTATTTGAGATGCAATTAGTGCAGACTTTGTTTTTGTAGAAGAACGCAGTTTACATCAGACTTGTGCTGTTGAAGAGCTTATAAAAAAGTGAAGATATCCCCAGAATTACTTGAGCAGTGTGCTGATTTAATGTAAAAATGCTTTGGGGAGATATTTTTGGTATGATTTCATCTGCCAGAGAGCCCGACAACTGAAACAGTGATTCATTGAGAAATGGGATTCTTATCATTACACCTATAGGATGATCTGGTTCCAAGCTATTATTTGATAGTAAAATGAATTTAATTAAATGCTAATTAAATGAATTTGTTAATTAACTGAATTTAATTAAAATGCCAATTAAATGAATTTAATAAATTATTTGGAAGTGCTATTAGTGCAAATTTTGTTTTATAGAAGATATCTCCAATTTACATTAGACTTATGTTGTTGAGGAGATTTTAAAAAGTAAAAGATATCCACAAAATCGCTTGACCGGCGTGCTGATTTAAATCCTACATAACATGTGTGGAAGGATTTGGAAGGAATACTTCTTGATACGCCAAACAGTCCCCAACAACTGAAAAAGCTATTTCATTGAGAAATGGGAATTTTACCTCTGCAATTATAAGATAATCTGGTGCCAAACAACCATATTAATTCTTTACTGAGGGAAAATTGTTTGTTTTTCTTCTCTTGGGCTGAAAAGTAATTGTACAAACGCTACACTTTGTATAGTCTCTTTTGTTTGATTTCACACTGCTTATATTCATTTTTGCATTATTATATTTTCTTCATCTTTTTAGGCACTAAATGCTGTTCCGGCATTCTGAATCTCATGCCTCCCAGGTATTTTCTGGTTTCAGATTCGAGCCATGGATATTTGTAGTGGTTCGAATCCACTTTAAACTGTAAGCCCCGGCCTGTTTAGCCCTCGTGTGCACAAGATGACCGTAGAGAGACAAACCAAACTAAATCCAGGTATTTTCTAGCTGAGTTACGTAAAAACCCAATACAGTCGCTACAGTTTTGTAGACCAGTGTATATGTCCTTCACCCAGTGTATATGTTCTTCCCCCCAGCCCAGCACAGGTCGCCCCGAGTTACAATGCCGAATGAGGACCGGTATTTAGCAGTTACAGCCAAAAGAAACAGAAGGAGCACAGCATCAGACCTGTCTCGTCAGCTCTTTCAACTACCGGTACGACAGTTTCAAGGACAGTGTATAGACGCTTAGGGGACATTGGTCTATATGCTCGCAGGCCTGTCAGATGTGTTCCACTTACCGCAACTCACTGTCGCCTGCGATTAACCTGGCGTAGAGAGTGACACCGCAACAGTGGTCCGGTGTGATGTTTTCCGACGAGTCCATTTTTAGTTTGCTGTCCTTGTGGTTTCGTGAATCACGCCGTGTGATAGCTAAGGTCTGTCGCATTCCAGGCAATCTCTCGTAGACTCGAGAAACTCGAGAATCTTCAAATTTGGAGTGAACTGCACTTGTGTATCTAGTTTATATCCTCAATTTTCATTTTTTGTAAATAGATTTCTGTTTATATATAATGCTTGTAAATAAAATTCCATGAACCTGAAAGTGACTCTCTTCATGACACCGTTATAGGTCTAGTATAGGCCGTGACGTTACAACATGTAATATAACAAATAAAAGAAAGAAATCAAAATATCATACATCTAATGTATGTCAGTATGATAGTGCCTTATTTGGTTCAGAAAACTTAATAAACAAAATTTTTATTAAAAAAACAATGCTTTTATTTGATATTATTTATTTAATCAAACAACCAGGCACAACCTAAAATGTTCAATCAAACTGCCATACAAATATGTGTAAGCGCGTATCATGTAAATATGCGTAAAGCGTCTCTCAACGGTAGTTAGATTTTCTGATAAGAGACTTCTGGCTTTTCTTCCAAACCATATGCAAATATGGGGTTATAGTGACTGGCAAATGTGATCCTTGAAAGATTTCCAGGAACACAATTCTCTCCCATCATCACTCGTCAGTGGGTTATTTGCGGTAAACATCAGTGAAACAGGGAGCTTATCAATGCTCAACAACATCAAAAATCTTTATGCATCATATAATACATATAATACAAAAAACAAGTAATATAAAAAAATAAATAAAGTCAATTCCTACTTTTTTTCACTATATTGCAAAAAAAGTCCTTTATAAATAATTTTCATTCTTTTTTTTAAGTTTATCTGGCGCCATCTATTGATAGATATATGTAACTTAAATCTAAAAAAATTAATTAATAAAATTTAATTAATGAATAATATTTGAAAAACTGTATTAACATCCAGTGCCATCCACTACAAGTTCCAAAAATGTATTTGAACTGGAGTGGATGAATAAAAAGTAATTTATGAGCGATTGAAAATTTTAACAAGATATATATATATAGGGAGAGTGTGTGCTAATAGAAGGAATTGAATAAAAGAAAGAAATCAAAACATGATATATCTAATGAACGCAATTATGAGCATTTATTAAATTCAGAATTCTTAATCAACAAAATTTCATACATAAAAAAAAAACTTTTTTTTTGTCATTATTTATTTAATCAAAACAACCAGGCGCAACCCAAAATGTTCCATCAAACTGGCAACGATTTCTGGGAGAAAAGAATAGTCCGCGCATAAAACGGATGAATCAGGAGCACGAGATATTTAAAGAAATGTGCACGGGTTCATTAAAACGGGGCCCGAGCAAAAGCGACATCCAAACAAGGGAAAAGGGGTCGATGCGGGTTTTAAAGCTCCATTCCGACGGCTATTCATTGACGCATTGGGGCCTTATCGGGGCCCGAAATCACACTTGATGTGATGGGGGTAGAAGTTAGTATTGCAATAAACCTGCTCCATTTGCATCGACCGACCGGGTCGATTACTGAGGTAAGCAGTCCAAAAACAAACACTGATGAAGCTATTCGTAAACTAGGTGGCATCTTTTAAAGTTCCCCTCCTGCAATTCGGAAGGCAGTTGAAATGTGGGTTTGCTGGAACTCAAGAAGTATTATGTGTTGTTAAGTTGTTTGATATGGATTTGTGGCAGATTTTCACTGTTTCATTTGGTTTAGTTTTGGTAAATTTTATTAGGAAAATATATCTGTACAGAAATAATAGTTTGAGGTTTTAAATAACTCGTTTTATATAACATATTTTTGGCTAAACTCGTCTTTTATACAAAATTTGGCTATACTCGTCTTATATAATATGTTTGGTTAAACTCATCTTTTATACTAAATTTGACTATACTAGTCTTATATAATATATTTGGCTAAACTGTCTTATATAATATATTTGGCTATACTCGTCTTTTATACTAAATTTGGCTATACTCGTCTTTTATACTAAATTTGGCTATACTCGTCTTTATACTAAATTTGGCTATACTCGTCTTTTATACTAAATTTGGCTATACTCGTCTTTTATACTAAATTTGGCTATACTCGTCTTATATAATATATTTGGCTATATTCGTCTTATATAATATATTTGGCTATATTCGTATTATACAATAATTAATAAGTAAAACATTCCTTGTAATTCAAGAAATCACAATATTTTTTCACCTTTCATCTGTTATCTTTTATTTCTTAAAATATAATTATGCTAGTTTGGAAAACAAATAAATCGGAAGCTATACTTCTTAATTGAAAACAAATATTGTGAATTTTATATCATATTTTTATTCAACAATAATTTAACTAATGGAACCAGTCAGTTTTTAAGACTGTTGCCATTTGTAACATAATATTCTGATTTTTATTTAATTAACAAATAATGAATAAAATTTTTTTCTTAATTTTTGGACACGAATTTTCGAAATAAAATAACAAAGACAGAGAAAAAAACTGAATTTCTAAGAGGTATAGCTTTTAAGGTAAGCTGAAACCGGGTTGCCTGATGGCCGAATGAATAGCGCTCTGGCGCTCGGTGTCACAGGTTTCTTCTGGTTCGAGTCCGTCGGTGCCATGGATGTTTGTAGTGGTTCGGAATCCATTTTAATCAGTAGGTCCCGGCCTAATAGGATCGTAGAGTGTTGTGGGGGTAGTGTTACTCGCGTCCATAGCATATCTTCAAGTTACACGTGATCCCTCATACTAAAATGCTAGTATACTCATATATTTTCTGGGTCAGGCCCTATTACCCTAATATAGATATCAAAGAAATAGATTCATAATATGATTATTTTTTAGAATATGTATATATAAATATGCTACATATACTTTATATGCCCACGAGGTATGTAATTCATATTAAGATAATATAGATAAACAGAAATAGCTTCCTAATATCATAGTATATTTTTACGATCTATATATAAAATATACTACATATACTTTGTAAGCACACTAAGTATGTAATTCATATTGACATAATATAGATACTTAGAAATAGCTGGAAAACCTGATGACCGAGTGGTTAGCATGGGTACCACAGTCGCTGGGTACCACAGGTTTCGGGTTCGAGCCCGGCGGTGCCATGTACTGTACCATTTCACTGTAGAGCGTTGCTGGGGTAGTGTTGCTCGCGTCCGTAGTATATCTTCAAGCTACACGTGCCGCTGAATAGTGCTAAATGAGTAACAGCGGTGCAGCCCTGGCTTATGGTAAAAAGATAACTGTCTAGTTTTGCCAGCTGCATTATAAAAAAAAAAAAAAAATAATATCACATTATATTTTATGATGTTGTCAAATAAGATAAGAATCCACAATTATTATGGAAACTTTGAAATTAAAAAGATTCTTTCTTAAAAATTTTTTTTTCTTTTTTATGAAACAATATCAAATATCCTTTATATATAAGGTTTATTAAGTTTGAAGTCGAGTTATTGAGATACAGCTAATTTTTTTTTAATAATAAAAGCTAGTGAATTGTATAATTTGATGCTAAGAAATATTTAATTACATCAAATAGTTATAATTTTTTTTTCTAATCCAGCTTTCAAATACTTAAGGATGATGCCTTAAGGCAAGGGCTGCACCGACGTTACTCACTTAGCACTAACCAAGGGGTGCGTGTTGCTTGAAGATAAGCTACGGATACGAAGTAACATTACCTCCGCAAAGCTCTACGATCCTATTAGACCGGGACCTACAGTTTAAAGTGGATTCCGAACCACAACAAACATTCAGGGCATCGCCGGGACTCGAACCCGAAACCTGTGGTACGGAGCACTAGAGCACTAGCCACTTGGCCATTCAGGCCCATATTATTAATATACTAGCACATCATTGTTCTAGTTTGAAATTTAACCGAGGCTACTTTAAAACAGCCCTCAAAGTATAACTATCAAAAAACAAAAACGATATTCATTCAACCTCACTCATTGCTCAATATATAATATTTATTTATTTATCAATCTATAAAAACTAACTCCAAACTTTCTTGAAGAAGAACCAAAACAAAAGACACCAAATACGTCTGGCAACACTCTTTAAAGAACGTATACATCTCCAATTAAATCAATGCAACAGACGGCGGTTTCTAACATTGTATCCGGTTCCTTTTAAAACTTTATTCAAACCCCTCCTGTCACCCAATCTGTTTTGGTTCGGAAAATGCATAATCCGGTTAGAAGGACGAAGCTCTCTAAAAGCCACGCATTAATTCAGCGATCCTACCAGATAAAAATTTGGCGGGGTTGCAAAAATTTTTCGTCCCGCTCGCTCAGTTCTTCCCCTTCACGAATTAGTTTGTTGACAGAGCTGTCGAGTGGAGCGGACCTTGCAGCTGCTGCTCTAGTGCTGTTGGTGTTGCTACTTGCCGCGCGGATTGATTTCGCGGTCAACTGCGGATCCGGCCAATATCGGTGATCCTGGCGACTTTCCGGTCCGGTGGCCACCGCAAAATATCGGTGACATCTTCGAGATTAATATTGTGTGTGTTCCTCGGGTGATATTGTGTGGCATCGATCGATCTCCACCCCGCAAAACGACAATCAACCCCCCTTTCCTTGAATGCAATTCATCTAAAACTCTCTGCGCTTGACCGTTGGCGGATCGATTTATTTGTGGCCATTCCCTAAATCAGGGATGTCAGATGCATGCCACAGAGGTCCAGGATCATTAGAGGACAAATGTCCTGCAGGAATACCTGGGGAACTTTCACCCGGGAGGACATTATTTACGCGTCGTTCAATTGGTTTTGGTTAGATGAAGGTCGCGGTTTAAAAATATCTATCGATCAGGAGTGATTAGTTTCCTTGGATGTGATGTGCAGAGATTAATGAGATACGTCTGATAAAAGGTCAACATATAAAAGAGATATTTGAAATTGTAAAAGTTTTAATTCGCAAATTTACTTAAATTGTAAGATATATATCTATATATAGGTATTCAACCTATATATAGTTGTAACCTATATATAGGTATATAAGTTGTAACCTATATATAGGTATATAAGTTGTAACCTATATATAGGTATATAAGTTGTAACCTATATATAGGTATATAAGTTGTAACCTATATATAGGTATATAAGTTGTAACCTATATATATAGCTATAAGTTCTAACCTGTATATAAATATATAAGTTCTAACCTGTATATAAATATATAAGTTCTAACCTGTATATAAATATATAAGTTCTAACCTGTATATAAATATATAAGATCTTATTGTAATGTAAAAATCTTATATATCTGGCATTCTATTTATAGCGAACTGCGGTAATTAAGTAGCCATTCTTAGTATCAAATTATGCAATTCACTAACTTGTATTATAAAAAAATTAGCTGCATCTAATTACATTCTAATTTAGTATTCTAAAATTAGCCGCACAATATCAAGTATATAAGGTTTATTAAGTTTGAAGATGAATTGTTTCGGCTTCAAACTTAAATAAATCTTATATAATTGATATTGTTTAATAAAACAGAAATTATTTCGTTTTTCAAGAAAGAATCTTTTTATTTTCAAAGCTTCCATAATAATTGTGAATTCTTATCTTATTTGACGCCAACATTGTAAAAATACGCTTTGATAATATGAAGCTATTTCTATGTATCTATATTATGGTAATAGGGGCCTCATGGCCGAGTGGCGGTCGGTAACACGGATTTCGGGTTCGAGTTCCGGTGGTGCCATTAATGTTTGTAGTGGTTCGTAATCCACTTTAAACTGTAGGTCCCTGTCTAATAGACTCCAGTGACTTGGCCAGACGCGCTAGATTACGCGGTTGAGCCTCCATGGCTCGAACAACCCCATCGAGGTGGTCCCACAGATTCTCGATTGGGTTTAAATCCGGTGAGTTTGCTGGCCAGGGGAGTATGGTAAACTCATCCTGGTGCTCTTCGAACCACGCACATACACTTTGAGCTGTATGATACCACGCTTTGTCCTGCTGGTAGATGCCATAATTCAGAGGAAAAATAATTCTCATGTAGTGGTGGACATGGTCCGCAAGGACAGATGCGTACTTGTGCTGATCCCTCGTGCCTTCCACAATGATGAGTGCACCCAGTGAATGCCAGAAAATATTCCCCAAATCATAATGCTCCCTCCTCCAACTTGGATCCTTCCTACAATTGTTGCAGGGTGTTTGCTTTCAGACGTTTCACGCCGTATACGCCAATGTCCGTCTGTCTGATGGAGCATAAAACGTGATTCATCGGAAAAAGCCACCTGTCGCCACTCTATGGACGTCCAGTTTTGGTACTGGCGTGCAAATTCCAGCCTTCGTCGCCGAGGAACAGCAGTCAGCATAGGTGCATTAACCTGGCGTCTGCTGCTGAGGCCCATGCGCAGCAATGATCGCTGAACCGTCGTTGAGGATACACTCTTGGTAGCCCCTTGGTTCGTCTGACGGTCAGTTGCTCAACAGTTGCACGTCTATTCGCCCGAACACATCTCCGTAGCCTTCATTCGCCTCTGTCAACTATAGCCCGTGGTGCACCACATTTGCCATTCCGCTGATTTTGGATAGTGCCATTTTGCCATGCACGGTACCGCGGCGGCACGCGAACATTTCACAAAATTAGCCGTTTCCGAAATGCTTCAACCCTTGGCCCGAAAGCCAATAATCATGCCCTTTTGGACGTCGGATAAATCGCTACGTTTCTGCATTACGCCAACGGACGCCCTAGGACATCTTTGATATACACTCCCAAATGTGCTGCCCACCTGCCTTTGTGATTGGTTATTTCACGTTAACGTTGAAAGTAGGTGGTGGTCAAATTATTGTGACTGTATTTTGCGAACTCATGGTGCATCGATTTGCAAAAGCTAAGTGAAAGAGTGGAGAAACAAATATAGCACTAGTAAAATAAATATTTTTTAATGATTTCTTTTTTTTTTAATTTCATTTTCAGTGTTATATATTTCTTTACAATGTGCGTTTAGTATCATTATTATTATATTATCTATGTTTACAGGTAAGAATAATAGTAAATACAATAACAATAACTCATTATATTTAAATTTTTCACTCCAAAAAATGTCTATAGTGGGTCTAAATCTAATATGGGGATATATAATTTTATATGCGGCCAGCAAGATCATTTCTGTTGGCCACCCCTGGCGTTGCGTTCTGGCCATTGGTACCACAGACTTCAATTTCGAATCCTGGCGGAGACATGGGTGTCTGTTAGTGGTTCGGAATCCACATTAAACTGTAGTTCCTGGTCTAATTAGACCAAAGTGAGCACAAATCTGGCGCTCGGTACCACAGGTTTCGGGTTCGAGTCCTGGCGGTGCCATGTATGTTTGTAGTGGTTCGGAATCCACTTTAAACCGTAGGTCCCGGTCCTAATAGGATCGTCGAGCGTTGCGGGGCATTGTTACTTTGCGTCCGTGGCTTATCCTCAAAAGCTAAGTGGCCTCTGGGTAATGCAAATGAGTAACGTCTTTTCAGAAAATGTCTAAGTGTTTACCAGCTTTTTATTAGAACAAAAAAAATATTTAAAATAAGAAGTTCGCTTTTCTCCTAAGCTATTTTTCTTCCAATTTGACCTTGCTCATTCTGTTTTATTACTTGCAACTGATTTCATCAACATCTACATTTTTGAAATGTTTGTTTTTTTTCATTTTATAATTTATTAAATAAATAATTCTTTTTTAAAAAAATAGGGCATTTAATTATCTATTATGCTTATTAACTCAAAAGGCATGAGACCACAGCTATGTTTCAACATTTTACAATGAAGGAGTTAGTGGCCGCTACGTTGCCAAGGATCTCCGTAATAATTCTACAATAAGAGAATAAGAGTGAGCACAAAATGACCGTAGACCGACAAACCAAACCTCTCATTTCTGAAAGCTATCCATATTCTTTGGAATTTGAAATTGATGAACCTGATTCCTCTTTCCAGCAAACTGCGCGAGTTACCACTGGGCTACGAATCGGAACTGAAACAACATTGAGAAAGAAATTTGTTGCAAAAATTATTTTATTTCTAAGAATTCTAATTGTTTATCTCTACACAAAATCAGTGTCTAAAAGATATTTAAAAAAAAAATTTTACAAAGATTTTAACTGTTTTTCATTGATATTAATTATGAGAAAATAAATAGTAGAATGTTTTGAACTCTTTTGTAAGTATTCAAATTAAGAAATCTATTTCATTTTGGTTGCAAGAAAGGACTAATTATAGAACTGAATCCTTTATTTGCAAATGTTGCATATTTATAAATTAGAATCTTGATTAATTCGTGAGAATAAACAACTAACATCTAAATAATGATCACTTGTATGGCTGAATTTTTTTTTTTCTCTAATGCAGCTGATAAACACTTAGAGATGGACGTCTTGGATGCCTTAAAGCAATCGCTGCACAGGCGTACTCACTTTGCATTACCCAGGGACGCGTGTAACTTGAAGATAAGCCACGGACGTGGAGTAACAATGCCTCCGCAATGCTCTATGATCCTATTAAACGGGACCTACGGTTTAAAGTGGATTCCGAACCACTACAAACATCCATGGCACCGCCGGGACTTGAACCCGAAACCTGGGGTACCGAACGCCAGAGCGCTAGCCACTCGGCCATTCAGGCCCGTATGGCTGAATTTTTTTTTTTTAATGCAGCTGGCAAATAGACCGTGATCTTCGCCATAAGAGCTGCACCGATGTTACTCACTTTGCATTACCCAGGGGGCGCGTGTAACTTGAAGGTAAGCCACGGACGCGGAGTAACAATGCCCCGCAGCGCTGTACGATCCTATTAGGGCCTGGACCTACGGCTTAAAGTGGATTCCGAACCACTACAAACACCCATGGCAAAGCCGGGATTCGAACCCGATACCTGTGGCACCGAACGCCAGAGCGCTAGCCATTCGGCTGAATTTAAGAATTGCGATATCAGATATTTGATTTGTCTTGATCATTCAAAACATTGCTATCGATTTTTATGGAAAAGGAGATTACAGGTTCGAACTCCCGTCTGCTTAAATAAAGTCGCCTTATTTTAAGTAGAATAATTAAAAAACTTTTTTTCAAATGTTTATTTTTTCATTTTTTTGTAAAATATATTTGTTAACGAGTAACACTTAATTCAGGTTGAATATACATCTCTTTAATAAGCTAAATTATGAACATTATTATTATTATATTTAACTAAAATTGAAGAAATTTAGCGTGCACTTTTCAAAAATGTGTGCCAAAACTTTTATACATTGAAACAGGCTACTGAACTTGGACAATTTTTAGAATCTGACATTTTAGAGGTTTATTAATCACAACACATAATGCCCCTCATTTGAAAATTATTAAAAATATTATTTAACAATATTCTTTTACTTATATTTACTCTTTATTTTTTAAATATTTCCAAACTTTTAATAGCAAAGGAAAGTAGCTACTCTAAAAAGTTATACAGGGCCACTTTTTAAAAAGATATTATTATCTCTTTAAAAGTGGTCGTGTAGATATTTATTAGGAGATATTATTATCTCTTTGAAAGTGGTCGTGTAGAAATTTATTAAGATATATTATTATCTCTCAAAAGTGATCGTAAAAGAATTTATGTAGATATTTATTAGAGATATTATCTCTTTAAAAGTGGTCGTGTCGAAATTTATTAGGAGATATTATTATCTCTTTAAAAGTGGTCGTAAAAAGTAAATTTTTAGAGATATCATTATCTCTTTCAAAGTGGTCGTGTAGATATTTATTAGGGCCGTAGATATTATTATCTCTTTAAAAGTGGTCGTAAATAAATTTATTAGGGTCGTGTAGATGTCATTATCTCTTTCAAAAGTGGTCGTTTTTGTTTGATATTTATTTTAAAAGGTAAAGATATTATTATCTCTTTAAAAGTGGTCGTGTAGAAATTTATAATAGGTGAGATATTTATTATATTATTATCTCTTTAAAAGTGGTCGTGTAGAAATTTATTAAGAGATATTTATTAGGAGATATTATTATCTCTTTAAAAGTGATAGTGTAGAAATTTATTATATATTATTACCTCTTTAGTAGGGGATAATGTAGAAATTTATTAAGAGATATTAATATTATCTCTTTAAAAGTGGTCATGTAGAAATTTATAGGTCATGAGCTTGTACTACAGCTTCAAAGCGAGGATTTATCAATGCTTGAATGGGTTCAGTAATCTCGAGATACTGGACTGTTAAATGAGATGCCCCAGAAATTAAACAATAGTTATAACACAGTGATTAATTACTGAAACAACAGGTATTTTTTAACCTCCAGTTAATTTAACTTGTCTAATAAGTGGCATCCATTAATTCCATAATCACTTTGCAAACAGAAAAACTCTTTATGGACAATGAGTTCAATCAACAGAGGGGATTCGATTAAATTGATTCTATGGATATCCGATGGAATACCAAATGATGTACCAGAAATTTAACATGAGATAGAGCAGGATGACTAATTACAGGCTCCATGGGACGTTTTCTTTACAGTTCAATTAAGGCGTATTTGCCCCCTGGTTTATTCCGACCCCTCTTCATTGAGGGCTCTTTAATCAAGCCCGCCTCCCATTCTATTCCCCAGACTATTCGTGGGAACTGTAGAGATTCGACCGATGACATTGTGTAACCAATGGAATGGCAGAATCTTGTTTTGGTGGAGCGGGCACCAAGTGGGAAGAATCGAGATGGAAAATCATTCTCAGTGAAGATGGAAATTATATGTTTTATAAAATGTAAGGAAAAAAAAAAAAAAGTTTGCTGTAAATATTCAGTAACTATTTTTAATATGCTTTTTATTGTTATTTCAGTAAGGGTATTTATCGAGGTAACATAAGTGCTTTTAGTTATCAACAGAACTTGTTTGTCAACTTTCAGTATTATTTTTAAGTTGCTATTCATTGTCACCTTTGTAAGATATATGGGGTCAATGGTTTTGGTTTTTAGTTTTGTCGCTCTACGGTAAATGTTTTGCACGCTTTAGGTTAGTTAGATCGGAACCTACAGTTTAACGAGGATTCGAGGCTTAGTGAATAAGTTTCCAAACTAGAGAAATCTTGTTTGAAATCTGACAGTCGAATCAAAAATTCCCCTTGCTTAGACCAGTCATATATGTGATAAATCCATTGGTGTAAATATCTCAATTGACCTCGAATAGGTTTGGTTTGTCGCTTTATGGTCCATTTTGTGCACACTTTAGGCTAATTAAACCGGGACCCACAGTTTAAGTGGATTCCGAACCACTAACAAACATCCAGACATCCCTTCATAAATTTTCCATGTTCTAGGAAAATAAAATATTCCATACCAATGGATTTACTGCCAGGATTCTAACCTGAAGCCTGTTGCTATATGTGGAAAACATTATACTTCAGGAGCGATGTTGTTCCTTAAGACTAGAATAAGGAATAATGATCCATGAAGACGCTAATCTTGTCAATCATTCCTACTATTAGTTCACACTCTCCCTATATATATTTATATATCTTGTTCAAATTTTTAATCGTTCATAAAATACTTTTTATTCATCCACTCAAGTTCAAATACATTTTTTTGAACTTGTAGTGGATGACACTGATGTTAATACAGTTTTTCAAATATTAATTCATTCATTAAATTTAATTAATTACATTTTTTTTAAATTTAAGTTGCATATATCTACCAATAGAGGGCGCCAGATAAACTTAAAAATGAATGAAAATTATTTATAAAAGACTTTCTGCAATCGAGTGAAAAAAAGTAGGAATTGACTTTTAAATTTTTTTTTATATTACTTGTTTATTGTTATTTCAGTAATGGTACTTATAAAGGAATTTAAATTCTGTTGATAACTTAAAGCACTGATTTGTCAACTTTCAGTTTTACCTTTGTTGCTCATTGTTACCTTTGTAAAAGTATGTGGTCAAAGGGGCTTAGTAAATAAGTTTTCCAACTAGAGAAGTCTTGCATGAAACATGCAAGCAGAGTCGTATCAAAAATTTCTCATGTTCCAGGAAAATAAAATATTCCATACCAACGGATTTATTCCAAAAATTTTCCATTTTCTAAGTATATGTGCAATAAATTTATTGGTATGAAGATCTCAATTGACCTCGGAGGAGGAGAATAAATGCTCCAACAACCAGATTTTACATCAATGCTTTACAACCAGATACCATGGTCGTTGCAATTCAAGTTTTACAATTATCATCATGTGGTGTAGCTTGAATAACTGCTACAACCCTACTCATACATAAATTGCTTCACCAGAAGTTAGTAGGCACCTGCCTAATTAACCAAAAAAATGCAAAAAATGACCGTAGAGTGACAGACTAAACCACCAGAAGTTAGGTGCCGGTCTAATTATCCTAAAGTGTGCAAAATTGACAATAGAGTCACAAACCAACCTACCAGAAAATAGTACGCATATACTCATGGATAATATCTAATGATTCGCACCCTTCTCAAAGCCAAATGCTGCCTGCTGGCCAATTGGCTAACGGTCTGGTACTTGGTACTACAGGTTTCAGGTTCGACAATCCTGGCGGTGGCATGGATGTTTGTTAGTGATTCGGAATCCACGTTAAACTATAGGTCCAGGTTTAATGAGCCTAAAGTGTATAAAAGGGCCGTAGAGCGACAAACCAAGACAAACTGAAAATCATTACACTATTTACCAATCCGCTTTCGTTCTAATTGCTTTATAAAATAAGATGGGTTCATAGTGATTGATGTTTCTGGTTCAGAATAATCTTGTAACACTATTGCAGGTAAGTTATTGTTTATAAAATTTTCTTTTTATCAAATATATCTTTATTGCTTACTATGTCAATGGATGATTAAATCGGAACGATAGTTGAAGGTAGTTTTCATCCAGATATCATAAATGTCATGTTATATAAAGCCAATCAATCGTAATCTTATTATCCTGCTGATTCAAGCTTCTAATTGACTAACGATTTTGTACCCATCTTCAGCTGTTTGAAATCGGCATTTTTTAACTATTTAAAGTGGAAAACTAATATTAATAAAAATGTAGTCGTCTTTCTTCGGACAATTGATTTGGTCTGTTTTAAAGGTGTTTCTCCGTGAAAGATAAACGAAGGTCACTTTTTTTCCAAGAATACATGCCTCTCTGTCACTGTTATAAATAATAGGGAGTAATAAAACTGGAAATGACTTAGTGAAAACAAGAGAAAACTGCAAATCTTCTAAGAGATTATTAATGGTTTTAAAGCCCTACTAGCAGTCGGCTGGCATCATATTGGAAACGTGCGTAATTGGCTATTTAATTTAATACGAACCTGTTGGAGTCCATTTGCCGAACAGAGCTTTCAGAAATGAAAAGATAAAGATTGTGATGTGACTCATATCAACAATCAAGTTACTTGCTATGCCTTTTTATGGGTTTTCTGCCATACAATACGTAAATGTGGGAAATTTAAATCAAAAAGTCATTTCTTCATCACTCATCTCTTCATGGTATACGTAAGTAGAACACGAGGTGGGCCTAAATGGCCAAGTGTCTGGCGTTCAGTGCCATAGTTTCGGATTCGGTTCCAGAAATGTTTGTAGTGGTTTGCAATCCACTTTAAACCATAGATTCCAGGTCTCATATGACTGTAAAGCGTCACGGAGCCGAATTCTACCTATGGTTGCTCCATCACAAGAGAACCTGCACCTTTTCCCTTCACCCATGAGTCCATACAGGTTCGTGGGTTGGTTTAGATATCTACCAAGGGGAATAAGAAACAACAACAGAAAACGAAGTCCACTTGTTCAAATTTTTCAAATGTTCTACGAAAATACTTATCTTGTCAAGCGCTTTATGAGGAGAACATTATACTGCAGGAGAAATATTGTTCCTTAAGATTAAAGTAAGGAGTAATTGAACAAGAAGGAGTCAATGACATTGTTCCTTGGGGCTCTGATGGCCGAGTAAATAGAGCTCGATGCCACAAGTTTTGGATTCGAGTCCCGGAGGTGCCATGGGTGTTTTCAGTGGTTTAGAATCCACTTTAAACCGTAGGTCCCTGTCTAATATGACTGTAGAGCGTTGGGCGTAAGCTGACTACACACATCCGTAAAAAGAAAATCTGCCTCAAAATCTGCCAGGAGGCAGCCGTCTTGGCCCATCATGACGCTGTTGCACCAATGATGATAATGAATATTGCACCTTAAGACCGGCTTAAGGTGTAATGATTCGCAAAAACTTCTGTCTTTTCTATCATTTTATCACGTAAACGTTATCTAGAAGAGTCAGCATTGTTCAATAAGACAGATATAAGGTGTAATGATCCAAAAACATTGATCTTGTCTATCATTTTATTATGGAAACATCATCTCGAGATGACAACATTGTTTCTTAAAACAGGGATAAGGATTAATGATAAACGAAAACACAGTCGATCGTTTATCATAACAACATTATTTCGCGAATGCAACGTCGTTCCTTAAGAGAGGTATAAGGAGTAATAATCCACAAAAACGCAAATCCTATCATTTTAACGTAAACGTTATCTAGAAGAGTCAGCATTGTTCAATAAGAATCCAAAAACATTGATCTTGTTTATCATTTTATTATGGAAACATCATCTCGAGATGACAACATTGTTTCTTAAAACAGGGATAAGGATTAATGATCAACGAAAACACTAATTTTGTCGATCACTTTACCATAACAACATTATTTCGCGAATGCAACGTCGTTCCTTAAGAGAGGTATAAGGAGTAATAATCCACAAAAACGCAAATCTTATCTATCCTTTTATCACTTAAGCGTTATTTAACATTATTCATTAAGACAGAGATAGAGAGTAGTGACCTCAGGAAATGTATTTAGCATAGACTACCCTAATCTGCATGCTTTGGAAAAGTTCTTGCATTTCAAATTAGGTAAATCAACCAGTGATGCAGGATTATAAAAATCGACTTTATTTTGCAAACAATATTTAAACTGTTGGCATATCACCAGCAGCGGATATCAAACCCGCATTCATTTTTATATTACCCAATATACCTTAATAATGAGAATGGGTTGCTCTTAATAATGGAAATGGATCTTTTGAATAAAACCAATATTAAAGTATGTTAATTAAATTATTATTATTTATATTCAGACCAATTCTTTTCTGACTGTAATTTTATTTTAAAGTACCTTTAAAAATAATAATGCATTTGTATTTCAAAATAAGTTCACAGTTGTAATACGAAAACAACTGATGCATATCTGCCTTAAATTCAAAACTATAACAATAAAGTTCTTGTAATCATCTTAATGTTTCTATTTAAAAATACAAACCTTAAAAAATTTAGCTTGTAAATTTACTCAGAAAAATTATAAAAATATAAAAAAAAAAAAAAAAGCATTTGTTTATCATATAAATTTTAAGGAAAACACAAAATACTAAATGTGAAACAAATGCAAATATTATTTTTGTATAGATTTAAACAAGAGGTAACGTTATGCTTACTAAGAAAAATCTGTCGCAGTAAATTCACGTTTATGTTGCGAATGTTTTCTCGTGGGAAAATAACTAAGTTTAACTATATTTAAGCAACAACAGTAATTGCCTTCGTAAATGAGTTTTTCTTCTTTTATTATAATTAACCCAAGCAGAGATTTTCTATTTAGAATTTTAGCAGAATACAAAATAAACAAGTTTAAACAGTAAATTTTTTTTTAAATTTCAAAGATATAAAATATAAAAAGAAAAATTATTGCTTTTCGTATTATAACGTAATATTTTCATATGTTGGTTTCATTAGATATTAGTATGTGAACCAACTGATAGAATGGCTCAGTTTTTAAATGCATTTATCTTTTTTTATTTATTATATTTATATTACTTCTTCATCATTGGTTCAACAGCCCTCATGGCTGGCAGTCGGTCTATTGGCAAATTTCAAGACAGGAGAGGTTTTTTTTTTGTGGTGTGGGGTTGTCAGCCCTACGCCCAACGGTCTACAGTCCTGTTGGACCGGAACCTACGGTTTAAAGTGGATACTGCGTTTCATATTAATTAATAATAGGTAAAAAATCAGCTTCTGTTTTAATAGAGTACCCGCAGGTAGAAGTCTGATGGTCTGGTAGCCTCATGGTGGGCCGTCTGCCTACTGCCAGATTTCGAGATAGGAGATTTTCTTTTCACGATGTAGGATTATCAGCCCTTCTGTTGTGATAGAGTATCCGTATGTAAAATTTGACTTGGCTTCGTATCGCTGAAAACGAAACATAAGATGTTTTTTTTTTTTAGGGGTAAGTTTGTCTGACTACCCTGACAAGCTTACCCCGTGCCTATTCCCTACGCTCTACAGTCATATTAGACTAGGACCTGAGGTTTAAAGTTGGTTACGAATCGCTACAAATCGCTCGAATCCGAAACGTGTGACACCGAGCTCCAGAGTGCTAATCACTTTGCCATCAGGCCATATTTATATTTAATGTCAGAAGGCATTGTAAATGTCGGTAATACTAGAACTGTAAAACATGTGACGTAATTTATTTTTAAACAAAAGAAATTGAATTGAACATTGTTTTTATAGTTGAAAAGTTATTTTGAAAATTACTTGTGAGAAATTTTAACCAGTTAAACAAGAAATAATTGGGCTGATAGAAATGATATAACAGAAGAAATATTGGCTGATTACATAAAATGAAGAATAATGGTTAATTCGTAGATTTTTTCATGGTTAGTAACCTCTAAAAGTTAATTTAAAATTACCGGTTCATCAAAGTTAAACAGGGTTCCTCAGCACCAGGTTTATAAACTTTTAAGAAGGGGAAGGGGTGATTTAATATAGCTAGACTATATATGGTATATGGATAAAAATACTTTCTTTACACACACACACACACACACAGAGCAGGAAGTGAATTTGCAATTTATTTATCAGCTGGCATCAGCAAAATAAAAATGGTCACCTGTAACAAAAGCCAAATACTAATTCATTTCCGTTTCAAATTGAATCCTCGAGTTTGGTTTGGTTTGATTTGTCACTTTACGGTCATCTTGTACACACGAGGGCTAAACAGACCTGGACCTACAGTCTAAAGTGGATTCCGAACCACCAACGAACATCCATGCCAATGCCAGGACTCGCACCTGGGGCCTGTGCTACCAATTGGTCATCAGGCCTCTGAATCATCGAGACGCTACAGCATAACGTCCCATCATAGCATGCACTGGAACTTGAATTGTCCTATAACAGATTTAGTATAGTTTTATTCATGTTTGGAGTCTGTACAGAACATCCACGACGAAGTCTTCGAAAAGAGCCCCCTTTCACGGAATTGCAGGTGCAGGCTCTAAAGAAGAGTATGTCTTGGAGTATGCCTTCTCAGATATTGTATCGCTGCTCGACTTATCCATTCCCGAAAGTAGATGCATATCCACTAGTTCCGCTTTCGTATGATTCTTCATTCTACTATCGCTGCGTCAGTGTGTGAAATGAAAGGTCACTGTGAGAATACTAAGAGCTACCACACCCATGCAACTCTATTTATTACGTCTGAAAATACTTTCCGGCTCTGTATTGTTGTGCCATTTGGGTTTAAAAATTTGTAAATATTGAGACATTCTGAGACCTTCTGACATGCCAGGAACGACATTGTTAATTCATCTTAACAATGGGGACATCTTATCAATGAGTTATAAAAAATTGATATCGAATTTGTTCGTATTTCATAAATACGAATGCATACAAAAAAATTATGTATATTTCTTTACAGTGTGTAAAAAATACATTTTATTGAAGTTCAGTGGGTAATTTTTTTTTAAAACTCGTCTTTCCGTTTAATATAAGCATATAGAATTTAGTATCCATTTAATTTTGTATCTGTAGTTTCTAATACAATTTTCAGGAACACAAAAATATCCCTAACTTATAAAAAAAACTGCATAATACATTAACTACATATACTTTTAAAAAAAAAAAAAACTATAACTGCGGACTATCTGCTACATTACTCCTCCTACTACATTTTTTAATATTATATCCATTAAAATAACAATCATTTAGCTGCTTTTATCAAATAATTTTTACATAAGAAAATACAGTAAATTAAAAGTGCCAATTAATTATAATACACAATATCAAACAGCTTAAAAATTTGGCGGGTTCATTTGAAGTGTCCCTTTCGACCAATAGATGGCGCTCGATTGACGCGAATCCATTCGGTGAGCGAAATTTGAAAAAACCGTAGATTTGATGGAATGAAAAGCGAGGAGACGGATTGAGAAAACAGTCATTAATCTCTGGCGACATTGTTCGATCAAAAAAAGTGGCCCCCGACGCGAGGAATTGTCATAAATACAAGAGGGATTGATTTTGGGGGAAGGGGGAGGAGTTCTCATAAAAAGAAAATTATTTTCCCTTTTCTTCGGATATCGAACGCGGTAGAACGGAACTTTTCCCGCTCGTTTTTTTTTTTTTTTTTTTTTTTTTTTTTTGTTCTCGTTCGATATTCGAACAATAAACAATGGTTTAAAATGGATAATCTAAATAAATTTTGACACGTGCATTAATTTTTTTTTGTTTGCTTTGTGTTTATGTTCAATGCATTTACATCATTTGGCACTTTCAATGCTTATTTACATTTATTTACATCATCAATGTTTATTTACATAAAAAAATACAAAAATGTCATTATAGTGTAAATGTAAATACAAAAATGTAATTATAGTGTCAACAAAAAAATGTGTGAATTATTCCACATTAAAATTTTTTCCCCTGCTTTTCTGAATAGTTCTAAACCAGACAGTCATGATAAAATGTTTTTTTATGAAATTAAATAATACTAATCAAAATATCCAAAGACTATTTTGGTTGATTGAATTATATGATCAATTGATTATTGATAGGTTATTTATATATATTTCTCATATTTCAGAAATTTGAGGACACTTAAATATAGCCCACATTAAATAATAGCATTAAAGATAGCCTTAGTATTCTTGTTATGAATTTACTATATTTTTATTTCCAATATAAATAAATGCATCTGAATCATTTAGATATAAAATTGTATATCATATTTATATTAACATGTTGAATATAAATTTTAAGGTTTTTAAATTATTTATGCAAAAAGTTAATTTTAAAAAAAAACATATGTATGATATGTATCTTAAAAATACTCTGTATCAACAAGGCATAAATTAAAGCTATTATTTAAATCATAAAATGATGTAATTAAAATTATATATAAAAAATTAGTTTGATATATGGGAAATCCTATATATTATCTTATATGTATCTGCAATTACAATGGATTGCAAAATTTAAGCAACGATATGATTTTTAAGCAGAAAGTTTACTGTAGAAAATGATTATTGTGATTCGTGTAATGAAGGTTTAATTTTTATAGACTGATGATATGTCTACAAATATCAGGTGCAAGACATCACTGGTGACGTAAGGGCACATAAAACGCACACAATCAAAGATACAAAGGAAAAGAACGAAGACATTTTAGAGACATTCTCTGTAATCTCAATTGTGTTCTTATATGCAATATGATTTTTAAAAAAAAAACCCACCTGGATGTCTTGAAGGTGGATGTAAGAGTGTTTAGTGTAGGAAGGTGTAGAGTGTCAAACGTGCTCCTGGAGTATCAGGTTTATCAGATCGTTTTGATAATGACGAATTTCAACTTCAAGTTGTTTTGAACAATTCCGTTCGAAACCTCCAAGTTGACTGGATAATCTGTACAATTATTTTCTCTAATTTTCGAACAAACTTTCCTTAAAAATTTGTTGTAATCCCTTCTTCCACTTAAGGCCTAATACTTCGTAGTATATCTGTTGCAACACCTGTTTCTTCTCTAAATTTCGAATCGTCATCCTGGTTGATTTATTTCTCATCGTGAATTTTTTTTTTTTCCAAACTTAATATTCACTGCAGCGTAAAAGTAATTTTGAAATAATGTTTGACAATCGTCTGTCCTCTAATAATCGCAACATTAGATGCCGAAAAATGAACTGCCTTTTTTAATACGCATGTTAGCAGAATTAAAATTGGACATGTAGATTTGAAGCACATGTACTCTATATGAAGAACATGAATTTGAACTATAAGTTTAATACTTTTATTTGTTGAAAAGTTGTTAGTAAATTCATGGGTATGTCGACTTTTGACTCATATGTTATCATACCGGGTTTTTCAAAATGAAGGATCAGATTTTTAAAATTTTATTTACAATAAGCGGGACGCATTTTACACATGAATGGATAGAGGGACATTTACACATCAATAGATAAATATTTTTTTTTTCCAATGCAGCTGGTAAACAGACATGGACGTCTTTGGATGCCTATAAGGGCTGCACCGATGTTACTTACTTTGTATTACCCAGGGGGCGCGTGTAACTTGATGGTAAGCCACGGACGCGGAGTAACAATGTTCCCGAAATGCTCTACGATCCTATTAGGACCTGGACCTACGGCTTAAAGTGGATTCCGAACCAATACAACACCCATGGGCAAAGCCGGGATTTGAACCCGATACCTGTGGTACCAAACGCCAGAGCGCTAGCCATTCGGCCATCAGACCCCGTGTAGATGAATATAAAAATTGGAACATCTGCTCTTTCATTTTGAATAACCCTGTATAATAACCTAGTAAGGAAGAGGCTTTGTTTATGCTATGTAAGATCGTTGCGATGAGAGGTGTAAGTTGATTAGGACCGGAGATAAAGTTCAAAGTTATTTTATGCATTCAACGTGAGCACCATTTGTTATGCGTCAAGTGCAAAATTGAGAAATCTGCTCCTTCATTTTGAATAACCCTGCACAATAATTTAGTAAAGAAGAGGTTTTATTTATGCTATGTAAAACAGTTGAATTGAGAGATGCCAGTTGATTAGGAGATAAAGTACAAAGTCATTTTATGCTTTTAACATGAGAACCATTTGTTATGCGACAAATGCAAAGCTAGGACATCTGCTCCTTCAATTTGAATAACCCTGTACAATAACTAGATTTGTTTATGCTATGTAAGACCGTTGAGATGAAAGATGCAATTTGGTTAGGAGCAGAGATATTCCAAATTTTAAAAGTTTAAAAATAAAATTTAATATATAAAAAGAATTAGTAGGGTTATTTAAAATGAAAGCGCAGATTCTGCGTTTTTGTATAATAAATGGTGCTCACGTTAAAAGCATAAAATAACTGACCTCTCCTCTATTCATTGATATGTAATATATGGACCATCAATACCTCTTGTTTGTAAATAAACATTTAAAATCCTTCATTTTGAATGATCCTTAATTTTGAATAATAATAATAATAAAAAAAAATAAGTGTATAATTTTTATTATCAAGTAAATACAACTTTTTATTGATGTACTATCTATATTTTATTATATATTATATGTAATATTTTTATCATGTGTGAACATGATGTTGTCCTGGTTAGGGGTCCGTGACGTTATCCGAAAATGAGGGTCAAATTAAACCCCATTGTAAATTTTGGTGGAAAATGGTATTTGGGCCCCTTAACTCTTGATTCATGAATAACGTTAATCTTCAGGAATTGTCTGGAGAATTTTGCATTTGCTTGAAATACTTTGTAGTATGCTTTTGAGTCACTTTTCATGTTTTGGATTGGGTTTTAAAACGTTTTTATATCCAATGGTTATAAGTACTCAAAGTGCGTTGATCAATTCCTTCTTTTGAAGTTTCATATTTAGTCCTTTTGGCATTTTCAAATGCCTATTTAGCTTTTAGTGCTTCTTATTTTTTGAATACTTCATTTTCATTTATGCCTAGAATTTTCAAACTTTGGTATATTCTTTTGGGTATTGAATGTGATAACGTTTCTTTTAGAATTTAGAATGCTTCATTCTTCATTTACGACGATATTTATCTTACTTTTGTATATTTTTTTTAGAGAATCTTGAAAATTCATTCTTCATGAATTTCGTGATCTATTCATGTGGTTATTGAATTTGGCCATTCTTGCAATATTCCAATCAATTGCTTCTTATATCTCTTGTATTATTAAACATTGGCATATTCCTGAGTTTATTCATCCGTTCTCAAATGTTCACACATGATAAATTGAAATTTGCTGAGCAGATTTCAGTTTTTTTCTTTTTTTAACTTATTTAAATTAGTTTTTATTGTTAAATTTTTTAAATATCGTGTTAATTTGTATAAACATAAATTTACTGAATAGCTAAATTTTACAGTTACACAATTTCGAACTAAATGCAATCAATTTTTTTTCTGTTCAAAAATGTTTTCCCAAGCAGCGTAGCAATCGTGAATCCATCTGTAGTCTTCTGAATTTCGTCTTTTTTTTTAACAATACGTCAACGAGTTGTTACACGAGAGAACAATTTTTTCCCCGAGTCGAAATGTTTCTCATATTCGTACTATTTGCTGTCCCGAGAGTTCAATTCTTTTGCCAGTGCTCTTAAGAAGTCTATTTTCTCTTCTTAAACCGTGGCATCTCCAGGTTCAAAATCGTGCTTTTAAGGGAGAAGGCACGATGTTCGAAGCTCCTTTAGGAATAAAATGGCTTGGCTGGAAAATCTGCAAACTTCGTTCTTCCTTCTTTTTCGATATGTCTACGGAGGTCGCATATATATGTGTGTTGCTGTTCTTTTTCGAAGATTTTTTTTTCTTGCATTGTTTTGGATTTTTTTATATGAATTGTTTTTTGACATATATTTTAATTATTCGTGCATGTTATAAAAGATAATGATGCCATATACTAAAGATGATGTCTGCGAAGTTTGCATATATATATGTATGTTGTTGTTATTTTCGAAGGTTTTTTTCCTTGCTCTGTTTTGGTTTATCTTTGTAAGAATTGTTTTTGAACATATATTTTAATTATTCGTATATGTTATAAAAGATAATGATGCCATATACTAAAGATGATGTCTACGAAGTTTGCATATATATATGTATGTTGTTGTTATTTTCGAAGGTTTTTTTTCCTTGCTCTGTTTTGGTTTATCTTTTGTAAGAATTGTTTTTAACATATATTTTAATTATTCGTACATGTTATAAAAGATAATGATGCCATATACTAAATATGATGTCTACGAAGTTTGCATATATATATGTATGTTGTTGTTACTTTCGAAGAATTTTTTCTTGCATTGTTTTGGTACTTTTAATATGAATTGTTTTTGACATATATTTTAATTATTCGTGCATGTTATAAAAGATAATGGTGCCATATACTGAAAATAATGTCTAAGAATTTCGCATATATATATGTATGTTGTTGTTATTTTCGAAGAATTTTTCTTGCATTGTTTTGGTACTTTTAATATGAATTGTTTTTGACATATATTTTAATTATTCGTGAATGTTATAAAAGATAATGGTGCCATATACTAAAGATGATGTCTGCGAAGTTTGCATATATATATGTATGTTGTTGTTATTTTCGAAGGTTTTTTTCCTTGCTCTGTTTTGGTTTATCTTTGTAAGAATTGTTTTTAACATATATTTTAATTATTCGTATATGTTATAAAAGATAATGATGCCATATACTAAAGATGATGTCTACGAAGTTTGCATATATATATGTATGTTGTTGTTATTTTCGAAGGTTTTTTTTTCCTTGCTCTGTTTTGGTTTATCTTTGTAAGAATTGTTTTTAACATATATTTTAATTATTCGTACATGTTATAAAAGATAATGATGCCATATACTAAAAAATGATGTCTGTGAGGGTCACATATAATGATAATGGTGCCATATACTGAAAATAATGTCTAAGAATTTCGCATATATATATATGTATGTTGTTGTTATTTTTGAAGAATTTTTCTTGCATTGTTTTGGTACTTTTAATATGAATTGTTTTTGACATATATTTTAATTATCCGTACATTTTATAAAAGATAATGATGCCATATACTAAAAATGATGTCTACGAAAGTCACACAAATATATATATATATGC
The DNA here is from genome assembly GCA_021605095.1 of Caerostris extrusa. Classification (NCBI taxonomy): domain Eukaryota; kingdom Metazoa; phylum Arthropoda; class Arachnida; order Araneae; family Araneidae; genus Caerostris; species Caerostris extrusa. Next base: position 48,589 of record BPLR01000055.1, on the reverse strand, counting down.
TGTTGTTCGTTTTCGAAGATAATAATATATAATTATAAACACAATAATTCGCAACTTTGGGTTTTTTATTAAAGTCATTAATGCAACTATAAATATTTAACTGCACAAAAAATGGATAAGTCTAAAATAATATGTTTTGAAACTTTTATAGATAATTTACAAATAAACAATAGGCTAAGATTGTGCATTTATGGACATATATATTTATGTTTTTACTTTTAAACGTTGAATTTTTGTATATTATTGTTGAATTTAAGTTATAATTTATGATACTATCCAAAACAAAAACTGTTTGGATTTATTTTCTAAATTTTATGCGAATATATATATCAAAATTTTTATTTCCTTTCAAAGTAATTTATGTTTTAAAGTTTAATAAGTTAAGTAATTAAAGTTTTTCTATAAAAATTTATTTATAAATTTAAACGTTGTATATTTTTATGATACATGTAACATCAAGCAGTACTTCAAACGTTATTTTTTGTAGATAATTTTGAAATTATATCATAGAAAATTACTAATTTTACAAAAAAATGTTTTTGAAATGTTGGTAATTTTTTTCTTGGTTCATCTAATGATTTAAATTCTATATATTGTGGAGTAAATTTATCATATTTTTATGATAATTATGAAATAAATGTAATAATAAAAATTGTTAGAACAATAATTTAAATTCAATTGTCATTATCGTCGTAAAACAAAATTTAAAAATAATTACACAAAAATTGATAAAGTGATACAAATTCAAAGAATGATGACATGGGAATATTTCCTTTATAAATGATCGAATAATTAATTTATAAAATTCGCATAATTTCCCAGAAAATTCTTCATGAAACTGCATTCATCATTTTAGCACTAACAAGTAACATTTTTTTTATGATACTTGTATTATTAAGCAGTACTTCAATGCATTCTTTAAATCGTTATTTTTTGTAGATAATTTTGAAATTTATAACACAGAAAATTACTAATTTTAGAAAAAAACTTTTAACATTGTATATTTTATTTTTTAATTCACCTAATGATCTTAGTTGTAGAGTAAATTTATGCTATTGTTATAATAATTATGAAATAAATGCAATAATAAAAAAATTGTCAGAACAATAATTTAAATTCATTTGTCATTATCATATTATTTATTAAATTGATAAAAGTGATAAAAATGCAAAGAGTATTGATGATAAAGCATTTCCATTATTAATTATCGAATAATTAATTTATAAAATTTGTGGAAGTAGAAAAAATTCACCATGTAGTACCCAGAAAATTCACAATGAAACTGCATTCATCATAATAAACGTCATACAATGATGCCTCTTTAACGCGAAAATGTTTTAAGGCAGAGTATGGAAACAGTCTCTTGCAGAATGATTGTCAACCAAGCACAGTGCCTTTTCTCAAAGACGCTTATGTGCATACATAATGCTCTAGGCATTTTATGCAACTATTTCATCTGTATTCTGAGAAAGTCAGACAGATATGTTAAAAACTATATAAAACTAAAATACTTTGTATCTAAAGATTTTAATATAGCAACCAGGACTATTATATGAAAATATGAATGCTCATCTAATGTTAAAATTCCCTAGAAAATATGTTAAATTTTAGTTTAAATAGTTTGTGAACTTTTACTAGAGTTTTTTTTTTTATCTAACTTAAATATTTAATTTCATTAAAATAACTGTCATTTTTGTAAAAATGAGTATTTGTATTTTGTATTTTGAGAATGTCAGACATATATGTTAATATTATATAAAACTAAAATACTTTGGATCTAAAGATTTTAATATAGCAAACAGGACTATTATTTGGAAATGTTGAGTTCTCATCTAATGTTAAAATTCCCTGAAAAATGTGTTAAATAGTTTAAATAGTTTGTGAACTTTTATCTAACTTAAATATTAATTTTCATTAAAAGTAACTGTATATGCTATTCATTGTTATAAAAAATGAGTATATGTATTTTGTATTTTGAGAAAATCAGACATGTATGCTAAAATTTATTAAACTAAGGAACTTTGTCTCTAAAAATTTATTATAGAAACCAGGTCTATTATTTGAAAACATGACTGCTCTTTAATGTTAAAATACCTTTTAACAAGTGTTAAATTTTAGTTTAAATAGTTTGTGAACTTCTACTAGAGTCTTTTACCTTGTTAAATATTAAATTTCATTAAATGTAGCTGTATACACTATTCAGTTTTGTATGATATTAGTTACTGCAGTTTACTTTTCTAGTAAGCAATAATGTTTTAACAATTTTAGATATAAAAATAACCGTTTTTAACAGATAATTTTTTTCTTTGCGACTATCTGTAGATTTATAGGTTTCAAACAGAGATATTCAGATAATTATTTAATTACTGAAAGTATATTTTTGTTAGTTAGAAATATTTCTTGCATATTGTTAACGGTATATTATTATATGGTTAAATGGTGCAGTTATTAAAATGAGAAAGGATACATTTTATAATTTTTTTAAATAATTCCGTGTCATGTTCAATTTTTAGTTAAGATAGTTTGTAAACTTCTTCTAGAGTCTTCTTTATCTAGCTTAAATATTAAATGTCATTAAAAGTAACTATTCAATTTTGTTCGCTATTAGTTATTGCAGTTTACTTTTCTCTAGTAAGCAATAATGTTTTTATCATTTTAAATACAAAAATAACAGTTTTTATCTAATTTATCTAATAACAGTTTTTATCTAACAGTTTTTTTCTTTCGGCTATCAATAGAATTTGAAACAAAAATATTCATACAACTATTTAATTAATAGAAAGTATTTTTAGTTATAGGAAATATTGCTTGCATTTAGAAATAAAGTTAAGGGTATATTAGTATATAATTAAAAATGACGTACGAGAATTTATATATATATATATATATATATATATATATATATATATATATATATATATATTATAATTCAGTGTCATGTTCAAGTGTTAATTTTGAGTTTAAATAGTTTGTAAACTTCTTCTAAAGTGTTTTATCAAGGTTAAATATTAAATTCCATTAAAAGTAGCTGTATACGTTATTCATTTTTTGCATGCTATTAGTTACTGCAGTTTACATGCTATTAGTTACTGGAATAACGTTTTAACAACTTTCGATATAAAAATAATCGTTTTTAACTAATATTTTTTTTTCTTGAGTATCAATTAATGTATGGGTTTGAAACAGAAATATTCAGATAGCTATTTAGTTAGTAGAAAATATATTTTTGTTAGTTATAGGAATTTTTTGCAATTCCACAGACCTTTATACCAAGACGACGTTATATTTGCACGTGGTAATAAATAAACCTGTAATTTTTGAAAAAAATTTGTAATTAGAATCTGTAGTTAACTGAAGTTTTCATTCGCCCAGTTTTCCGCAATTTGAAAAAGCACGTTGTCTATCTGTGCTCCAATAAGTCAAGTTCTTTTTTTTTTTTTTAAATAAGTCTTCTGTACATATGAATGTAGCCTTAGCAACACTTTCAACGGAACGTGATTTGTGAAACGAAATGGGTTGAATTATTCGATTAGTGATTGAGAAATAACAACTTTATGCAGGAATCACTAGAAACAACAATAAATTTAGGCATTTTTCAATACTTTTGTTGTTATTATGTTTAGTTATACGTATAATATTAATGCAATCAAATCAATCTTGACGGATTAATAGATTAATAGGATACATGCAAATTAATTAAGATTTTTTACTTGAATATCATTGGAATTTTAGTATCATTACCGAGTGCCATTCTAAAACAAGGGAATTTGTATTTTCTTTATATAAAAAACTTTGTCATAGGAAGCCGGAACTAAATCATTATTAAAAAAACATTTTGTTGAAAATTTAATGTCTTAATATATATTTTTCTAATACTGAATACAAATGAGAATATCATAAATTTTGAAGGCCTTATCGAAGTATGAACATGTTAGTATTCTTTTTAAAATATTTAAGATTTTTTTGAGGTAATTAACTAAACTTTTTTTATTTAAATCATATGCTTAAATCATGCTTAAATCATAATATCAATGTTTAAATCATAATTAATCATATCAAATCATAATCATTCATATCATAAAATATGCTTATATCGTAATCATAATCAAATTGCTATATTAAAATATATGCTTATATCGTAATCATAATCATTATTAAAATATTTTCACCGCTTATATCATAATCATAATTTCAAAAGATTATTAAAATATGCTCCTATATCATAATCATAAATCATCAGTCTTATAGACAATATTTAAAATTCCTTTTTCTATTTATTTTTATTTAATTTCAAAAGATGATGAAATTTTTAACATAATATGTGTATATTAAATATTAATTATAATTATTAAAACTCTATAATCATAAATCATATATTATATCAATAATCAAAAATCTTAAATAAATATGCTTAAATAATAATAACCATATCAATGTAGATCATCATTTCAGTTCTATTTCAAATCATTTTCACCGTATTCTTAATAATCATATTTTTTTATTTATTTAATTTCAATGATTTATGTTTTTTCGTCATAAATCATAATCATATCGTTATAGACTCATAAATCATCATCAGTCTTAAACAATATAATCATAATCAAAAGATGATCAGAGCTTAAATAATAATCATAATATGCTTAAATCATAAATCATCTTAATCATATATTATATCATATGCTATAATCAAAAATCTTATTATCATAATCATAAATATGCTTAAATCATATGCTTAATCATATCATATGGTATTAAATTGAAATAAAAAATTAATGTAGATGATCATTTCAGTTCTATTTCAAAATCACATTTTCACCGTATTCTTAATTTCAATTCAGTATTTTTTATTTATTTAATTTCAAAAAGATTTTGATTTATGTTTTTTTCGTCATAAATCACTAGGAAACTCCTGAAACTTATCGTTATAGACTCATAAATCATCAGTCTTATATAGACAATATATTAATTTAAGCCCATTTTTCTATTTATTTTTATTTAATTTTCAAAAGATTATGAAATTTTTAACATAAGTGTATATTAAATTAATTAATTAATTAAAATTAAATTATAATTATTAAAAACTTATATGCTTAAATCACAAATCATCTTAATCATATATTATATCATATGCTATAATCAAAAATCTTATTATCATAATCATAAATATGCTTAAATCATATGCTTAATTATCATAAAATTGAAATAAAAGTTAATGTAATCATCATTTCAGTTCTATTTCAAAATCACTTTTTCAATTTCAATTCAGTATTTTTTTAATTTATTTAATTTCAAAAGATTTTGATTTATGTTTTTTTTTCGTCATAAATCACTAGGAAACTCCTGAAACTTATCGTTATAGACTCATAAATCATCAGTCTTATAGACAATATAAGCTCATTTTTTCTATTTATTTTTATTAAATTTCAAAAGATTATGAAATTTTTAACATAATATAATATTATTTATTAAATTAATTAATTAATTAAAGTTAGATTATAATTATTAAAAATCCATTATAATATTTAGATATTAAAGAACTGTATGAAAAAGTAAAAACATTTTTCGTCATAAATCACGAGAAAAATCCTGAAACCTATCATTATTGACACATAAATCCTCCATCCTATAGACAATATATCAATTGACATGCCTCGCAGATTTATTATAGTCTCGTACATTGTCTACACCAGAAACCAAGCAAATAATATAAATGAAATAATATTTGTTTTCATTCAGAAATATATTTAAGCATACCAAATAAAGTCAAAGTGCTCCATAAAATGCATTATATCACAGCAATAGCTTGCAAATTTACGAATGTTTTACTATACTAGCAAAAATGCAGTAATAAATGTAAGATATAGCAATTTTTTAAGATTAATCCATTTTAGTTACAAATTAATGATCATGACATGCTTTACATTTTTAAGTCATAGTTCCATGTAGATATCTCATCAATTATTTTAACTTCATAGAATATCCCACGAATGTTTTTTTTCTTTATTAGAAAACTTAGTTTTAGTTAAAAGTTCGTTTACTTTTGATAGCAGTATCTTCCAATAAAAGTTTCGTTTATCAAATATAATGCGCCCTATAATATAAAATAAATTCAATAATAATAATTATAATAATATGCAGGGTATAAATACAAGTTACCTATAAAATTATTTAAAAATACTATTTTATTTTGTTTAAGTTCTATTTTAATTGAGGCTTTGCATAATTTAAAACATTTATATTAATACAACAATTTTTCAATTTTATTACAAAACTCAATTTTATTTCTATTATTATAAAAATAATTCGCAGCTACTTTTTCAAAGAAGATAAATATAAAAATAAATAGTATGTATAAAAATGAATGAAGGACTTTTATGAATGAAGTATGTGAAAATTTTTTAAAAATATATAAATATTTCAAACTATTCTCTAAAAGCACGTGAAAGAAATTAATATATATATATATATATAAATAGATAGGTAAATAAATTCCAAACGATATTATAAAAAAGCACATGAAAGAAATTAAAAACAAGTAATATAAAAAAATTTTAAAAGTCAATTCCTACTTTTTTTCACTACATTGCAGAAAGTACTTTATAAATAATTTTCATTCATTTTTTTTAAGTTTATCTGGCGCCTTCTATTGGTAGATATATGCAACTTAGATCTGAAAAAAAACTAAAATTAATTAATTAAATTTAATTACTGAATTAATATTTGAAAAACTGCATTAACATCAGTGTCATCCACTACAAGTTCAAAAAAAATGTATTTGAACTTGAGTGGATGAATAGAAAGTATTTTATGAACGATTGAAAATTTTAACAAGATATATAATGTGAGCTAATAGAAGGAATTGAATAAAAACTCATGAAAGAAACTAAAATAATAAATCAACCAATAAGAAACATTGAAAGTCGTGCGGGAGGCTAAGGGACCACTCTTCTCAAAACAATATTCATAATTTCATGGGTAATAAAATATTCTAAGTAATAGTTAATACAATTATTCAATTATTACGTATATTATTATTAATTATTCTAATTAATAATTAATAATTTGCCACAATGTTAAAAAAATTATTATCTTCTGAGAACATTTTTAACTTAAAAAATTATTGAGAATATGATATTTATATCTAAAATTATTATTATTAGCATTTTCATTTATTGCTAATTTTTAGCAATAAAGTGCTTGTATTATAATTCTAAGTATTATCTTTCATACTTCGGAATTAAAATAAAAAAAGAGCTGATCAAGTCAAAATTAAGATAAAAGGTTGCTGATGAATTAATTGATCTAATCAATCTTTCTTTGAAATGTTGCTAATTTCTGTCACTATAAAAAACTTGCAATTACATCAATTGGTCCAACATGATCATTAACAGAAAGCTATCAAAAAAGTAAAAAAATCTGAATTTCAAAATCCATGAATGCAGCTAAAACGAAAAAAAGACTATCCCTGTCAAATTTTAAAACACGTTCCACAAAAGAAGACGCAAACCACAGGCCTGTCGTGCCCGGAATTCCAAAAATGTCACGCCAATAAATAATTAAATTCATCTCTCTTTGCTTCGTCCCTCTAACGAAATAATCACGCACGTGACCATGAAAAGATTGATTGGAAATTGCGTTAATTTGATATCGAAAACGGGCACCATAAATTATTCTTTTTTAATTGATTGGCGGGGGTGATAATTCGGCGAGCGTGGCAAACCTCCGTTGCAGGAATGATCATTCCATCCAAGTGAGTTGTCAGGATGTTCGATTTCATTAGCGTTCGAATCGCGGAGATGTGTTCCCGCCAGGTTTTAACTTTGTTCCCATTAATTACCATATTGTAGCGATGGCAATAATTGTTATCCTTTTGTGGGGTTTTCCCAGTCACTTGCTCGAATAATTTATTTCCCTCCCTTCCATTTTCTGCGTTGTAAATGGGACGGGAGGATTGTTCCAACAGTAAAAACGCAGACGATTTTGAAAAGTTCTATAAATTACGTTAAGAGGAGAATAAAGATTGTCTGTCCGACGCCCGCTAAATTAGCCATCTGTTGTGGGATTATACCAAACGAGATTTATTTCGGAATATTCGAACCATATCGTTCTTTATTAGTCATTTCTGGAGAGATTGCGTCACTTTAAGTTGGAGGCATTTTAATGGAGAATTTTATAATAGTGTGGCTAAAAACGAAGTTCCTTTTTTTTTTTGGAAAAATTTACTTTAATGATTGAAATGATTAAAATGCGCAACATTTTAAATGATTCTGTTTTGTAAAGGTAACATTATAAATTTATTCATTACCACTTTTAAACGATTGCTTTGAGTATTCTTTTTAAATGGTTTATAAATCTGCTAAAATGGCACCTCCCTACACGCATGATGTGACTTAATTAATGATATAGCATTTTCTCAAGGAAAGAGTTTTGGCATTTTATTCCCAGGAAAGAAGAATGTATATTCTTTGACCAGTATATAATTACAGCACATCACTCAAATTTGACAGCAAACGAGCAGTGTTGTGGGTATTTATACTACATGCAATTAGTGTTTTGTACTAATGAGAACAACCTTTCACTCAAATCTGGTAGCAGTTGTTAATGAAGAATTTTATAATAGTGGCCTAAAAAGGAAGTTCTTTTTTTCCTTTTTGAGAATTCTTTTGAATCTACAGAATATATATATCTATGGAAATAAAATTTAATTAATAATTAATTGAGTTATGTCATTTTCTTCCCATTAAAGAAGAATGTATATTCTTTGACCAGTATATAATTACAACCCATCACTCAAATTTGACAGCAGACGAGCAGTGTTGTGGATATTTATACTATATGCAATTAATATTTTGTAGTAATGAGAGCAGCTTGTCACTCAAATCTGATAGCGGATATTAATGAAGAATTTTATTATAGTGGCCTAAAAATGAAGTTCCTTTTTTCTTTTTTGCGAATTCTTTTTTGTATCTATAGAATATATATATCTATGGAAATAAAATGTGCTATATTTTAAATGATTCTGTTTGATAAATGTAACATAATACATTTGTTAATTACCTCTTTTTAAACGATTATTTCAGTATTCTTTTTAAATGGCTAATAAATCTGCTAAAATTGTTGACCACATTATAATGGCATTCATATTTTAATGTCATTTTCAGTTCTCGGTGCTATTGTAATTTGGAACGATCACTTCAAAGAGGTCGAGACGATTTCCTCTATTCGGTGATTTAGTGGTTCACGTTTCTGTAAGCTGTCGTTAATATTGATGTTCAACAATTGTACTTCTTTTCCTATTGTAAAATTTTTTTTTCTCTCGGGAAGAGTTTTGGTATTGCATTCCCAGCAGAGAGAAATGTATATTCTTTAACAAGTGCATATTAACAATTTATCATTCAAATTTTACAGCACACAAGCAGTGTTATGGGTAGTTATATTAAATGCAATAAGTTTTTGTCCTAAAGCGAATAATCTGTCACTCAAATCTGATAGGATATTCGGTGTCGTATATAATGAGACTCAGGAAATTAGCGATAGTCTGTGCGACCTTCACAAGTCGAAACAACTGCAGATTGAATATGGACTACACCATGGGTTGTTCTATCATGATTGGGGATCGACCATGAGTTGACAAATGTCTACTCAATGAAAAGTGAGGGAAATTTTGCGAAGAGTCGACCAGAAGTGTTTTTATTTCTTTTTTACTCTGAAGTGACTGAATATACCGGAGTGCCCGCCTGTTTCAAAGGGAATCCCTGATTTCGTTTATCACGCCATGTGATAATGAAAGTCTGCCGCAGACCAAGCAATTAAATTCGACGTAAACTCGAGAACTCTGAAAAATCCCCGACCTTGGGTGAACTGTACTTGTGATTTAATCCCAATAATTTATCACGCACTTGTGATCAAATATTATTTTTAGTTTTCATTTCTTTGTGTTATAACCCAGAGTTCTCTATCTGTATATATGCCGTCCTCGTAAAAAAAAAAAAAAAAAAAAAATTAAAGTGCTTCCTTGAAACCTAAAAAGTGGGCCTCTTTTGAAGCTGTTATAGGTCTAATATAGGCCGAGACGTTACACTATGGATGTAGAAACAATCAAACTTATTTCCAATTACTCAATCTCATAAAAAGCAATTTTAAAGTTGATGTCTCCATTATATTTGGGCGTCTTGTTTCAATTTCTAAAACTTCTATATTCAGTTTCAACTCATTCATAAACTCATTTAAACGCATTTATAATGTTTGGTTTGATGTGTCGTTCTGCGGTCATTTTTTTGCACACTTCAAACTAATTAGACTTACACTAATTTACTTATTTAACTTACAGTTTAATGTGGTAACCAAACTACTAACAAACTTCCATGTCACCGCCAGGATTCGAATCTGAAGCATGTGGTACCCAAAACCAGATAGCTAGTCAATTGGTCATTAGGCCGCTTTGTAATGTTAACGCAAAGAATTTTCACATATGTAGAAGCTTAAATTACGATTACCAGATTTACGTTTATCTATGTTAATGTTATTCTATGTTATGTCATTCTATGTTAATGTATTTAATATTTAAGCTGATGCATGTTCACCTTTCATCGAATTAGAATATATTGAGAACATTTTTGCTCTACCTTGTTTTCATATGAAATTGCATTTTTAAAATCAACATACATTAATTCATATGTTACATTCAAATATTTTTTCTGCATTTATATTTCATTCTTAAGGAAATTTAATCAATCTATTATATTAGATTCCTTTTCACTCTTTGGTTCTTTATTAAACTGGAGAATAAAATTAACTAATTACTAGATTACATACAAATACAAATATAAAAAAAAAATTACTAAAAATACATTTAATTACTAGAAATACATTACTAGAAATTACTAGAATACATTTACTAGAAATTACTAGAAATACATTTATATAAAATGGGTAATAGTAGCACTATATCCATATCCAATTTCATCACACAATTTTCTTAAAGCAGATATCATTGGTTTTTTCGAATTGGTTCTAAGTTTAATACGCGATTTATATGCTGGGAAATTAAAATGTTTTTGTCGCCAAATAGACTTTTTAGAATTTCGACCATCTTTTTATAATTTTCGGGTGTTAAGAGAAGTCCACCAATGCAGCCGAATCAGTAAGTAAAGTTTTAAGGTAATTATATTTCTCAATTATATTGCAATGTTTCATTTTCATGGATGGCTGTCTTATATTGAAGTCAAGATGCCTGATATGTGCAGTTGTCAACAGAAAATATGTCTAAATCAGGGGTGGCCAACTCATATTGATATTGCGGGCCACTTTGGAACTGCATCTTAACTCCGCGGGCCACATGTACAATTATATATCCTTATATTAGGTTTAGACTCACTATAGATATTTTTTGCAGCGAAAAATTGAAACATAATGAGTTATTATTTTTGTGTTTACTATTATTCTTACATGAAAACATAGATAATATAATAATAATGGAACGTAGACTGTAAAGAAATATGTAACACTAAAAAGGAAATATAAAAAATATATAAATATAAACGAAATAAAAAAAAAAATGAAATCATTAAAAAATATTTATTTTACTAGTGCGATATTTGTTTCTCCACTCTTTCACTTAGCTTTTGCACATCGATCTCAATTTGGGTATTTGCATATCGTAATGGGTGTTGCTTCCGTTATGTTTCAGTTTGTTTTGTGTTTGGTCAATTTCATTTTCGAAAAAAAGTTTCGCAGGTGTAAGTTGAACCAAAAGCACTAACAATTTGAACTAAGAGGCTGGATTGCTCCGATATCAACAATCAACTGTGCGTATCTAGGGATGGTCACAGAGGTCACTTAAAGGGAAACATAGAACCTGTTATATTAGATGTTCCAATATTCATGCATATCATGAGTTCGCAGAATATAATTTAATTATTCTGCGAACTCATAAATAGAACGGACAATATCTGTAATATATGCAAAAGAATATAATTTTAAAATTAAAGTTAATTTTTGAATATATGGATGCACACATAATGTATTCTTTTTAATACATTGGTTTTCTATACTTTGGCCATTATAAAATAAATATGTTTCCTAAAATTGTGATAAATCTCATGGGCCGGAAAAATATTGAAGGTTGGCCGCGGGTTATCCATCCCTGATCTAAAGATATGCGCCATAATTTCGCGCTAAAGATATGCGCCATTTTTATCTTTCTTTCAGGTTCTGTAACAATATTAGAGTTAAATTCAAACGATATAATTTTTTGCTTTTATTTAATTAATTAATTTAATTTAATTTGAAATAAAATAGTTTGTTTTCACATACAAACAAATGCTAATTGTTTTCGCAAGCTAGAAAAAAAATACCAGAATATTTGGTAGGATATATCAATCAATAGAAATAAGCGATCACAGAATATTTAATGTTAACATTAAGATAAACTTTTTATTATCAGTTTTTACGTATTTTTCCAAATATTTTACGTTTGAAAAATTGAAACTTCAAAAAGTTAATAATACTTTGAACTTTAATAACACTAGCTCTCTTTTATGCAAATACTTATAGAACCCTCAATTATATACACTCGTTTACAAAAACAAATGAACTGAAGAAGTATTTTTTCTAGAATACACAAAAAATAAAATATTGCATTAATATTATTTTCTTGAGAAAACACTTTACAATTCAACAATAAAGATTGATTCTTGAAAATGTAATTTGTTCAAAAAAAAAAAAAAAAAAAAAAAGATGATAAATTTTATGTTGCGCACATTTAATCGAAATGTTTACTGGAGAAAATTGAATTTCTATTGAAATAAATAAAAGGATTTATTTATTATTTTTTATTTGTTTTTCTCCTTAAAATCTCAGTCACTTGCTATTTACAAAACTATTCACAGGAATCAAGATAGCAGTTATTTTCACATTTCTTAGAAGAGTTTAACTCTTTACAAAATCTGACAGGTTAAGATTTAATTGAAAGGATTTAATTCAAAATAATTTAAAAACAAAGAGATATCTTTCCCAATAAATCAGATTTTGTTTACATGTAAAATTTAATAAACACTCAATTTTTCAACAGATCTTAAACTTATTATGAATAGAATTTAAAAAAATAATAATTTTGAATGACTTTTCGATGCTTTTATATTCATTTTCGATAAGATATTTTATTTATTCTAATGCAAGAATTGAGTGTTTAATATTTTTTATCTGGAATAATTTATTTTGCAGTCATCTTAATCTTCTTTAACGATAGTAACGATAGTAAGCGAACTTAGAAATTCGTTTTGTTAAAATATATCTATATCTATAGAAATTTATTCCACGTTAGAAAGACAACAACTATTTAAAACTCTTTTGATGAACATTTTTTTAAAAATTAAAATACTGAATATGAATAAAGCTTATTTGTTTTAAATGTTTTGAAAAATGTTTTCTCGGAAACTAACTTTTATTGCAAGAAAATTTAAATGTTGATTGTAGAAATTAAATGAACAATTTAATATAATTTTAAGGAAAAATATTTTTTCCATTTTATAACTTTATCCTCCCTTCATTTTATTCTTTCTCTACAGAAGTTGTAAATGTGAAATTATTTATTATTATCATTTGGAAAGAGTTGTAATTTAATTAATTATATTAAAATTTTTACTTTTATTTAATTAATTAATTTAATTTAATTTGAAAGAAAATAGTTTGTTTTCACCTACAAACAAATGTTAATTGTTTTCGCAAGCTAGAAGAAAAAAACCAGAAAATTTGGTAGGATTTATTAATAAATGGAAATAAGCGATCACAGAATATGTAATATATTAACATTAAAAAAAACTTTTATTATGAATCTTTACAGATTTTTTCAAATATCTTATTGTTGAAAAATGAAAACTTCAACAATTAATAATCTTTTGAACTATAATAACTATAGCTCTCTTTTATGCAAATATTTATAGAATCCTTAAATAAATACACTCGTTTACAAAAATAAATCTACCGAAGAAATATTTTTCTAGAATACACAAAACATAAAATATTGCATTGATATTATTTCCTCTAGAAACCACTTTACAATTCAACAATAAAGATTGATTCTTGAAAATGTAATTTGTTCAAAAAAAAAAAAAAAAAAAGATGATAAATTTCATGTTGCGCACATTTAATCGAAATGTTTACTAGAGAAAATTGAATTTCTATAGAAATAAATAAAAGGATTTATTTATTATTTTTTGTTTTGTTTTCTCCTTAAAATCTCAGTTAAATAAATTTATTCTTTCTCTATTTACAAAACTATTCACAGGAATCAAGATAGCAGTTATTTTTCTCATTTCTTAGAAGAATTTAACTCTTTACAAAAATCTGACGGTTAAGATTTAATTATTTATTGAAAGGATTTAATACAAAATAATTTAAAAACAAAGAGATATCTTTCACAAAAAATCAAATTTTGTTTACGTGTAAAATTTAATGAACACTCTATTTCTCAACAGATCTTAAACTTATTATGAATAGAATTAAAAAAAAAAAATTTTTGAATGACTTTTCGGTGCTCTTATATTCGTTTTCGATAAGATATTTTATTTATTCCAATAAAAGAATTCAGTATTTTATATTTTTATCTGAAATAATTTATTTTGCAATCGTGTTAATCTTCTTTATAAGCGAACGTAGAAATACGTTTTATTAAAATATATCTATATCTATAGAAATTTATTTCTCATTGGAAAGCCAACAACTATTTAAAATTCTTTTTTGTTGAACATTTTTAAAAAAAAAATTTAGGTATTGAAGATGAATAAAGCTTATTTGTTTTAAATGCTTTGAGAAATGTTGTTTTCCCAAAAAACTAAATGTAGTTGCAAGAAAAATTAAATGTTAAATCAAGAAATGAAATGAACAATTTCTTTAATATGAATATTAAGGAAAATATTTTTCCCATTTGAAACATTTACAATGGGAAACAAATTCATTTTATTCTTTCTCTACACAGAGACGTAAAAGGTGAAATTATTTATTATTTGGAAAGAACTGTAAGTTTATTAATTATAATTATTAAAAATAACATCATTTGTGCTATTATATTGAATAATAACAGTAATGATGTTGTTTTTAACGATGTTATATTGAATAATAACAATAATAATGTTATATTAAATAATAACACTAATGATGTTATTTTAATTCAGGAAATGAAAGGAGTTTCATAAAAGTAAAATTATTTATTTTTTTTGGAAAAAATTGTAATTTAATTAATTATAATTATATAACTATTAAAAATAATATCATTATTGTTAGTTTATTGAATAATAAAAATAATAATGATGTTATGTTAATTCATGAAATGAAATGAACAATTTCGTAAAAGGTGAAATTATTTATTATTATTTGGAAAGAGTTGTAATTTAAATTATAATTATATAACTTATTAAAAATAACATCATTATTGTTATTATATCGAATAATAAACAATAATGATGTTATATTAAAAAATAACAATTTCGTAATAATGATGTTATATTAAAAAATAATAATAATGATGTTATATTTAATAATAACAATAATGATGTTATATTTAATAATAATAATAACAATAATGATATTACGTTAAATTAAAGAAATGAACTGAACAATTTCTTTAATATGATTTATAAGGAAAATATTTCTTGCATTTTGTAACTTTACCATCACTTAATTTTATTCTTTTTCTATACAGAGACGCAAATGTGAAATTTTTATTGTCATTTTAAAAAGTTGTAAGTCTATTAATTATAATTAACTATAAAAAATAACTTCATTATTGTTTTTATATTGAATAATTAATCTCTACATTTATAATATTTTAATTCATTTAATGAAATATGATATTTTCAGTAAAATCTTTTTTGAACAAAATGTTAATTTACTTTCATATATTCTAATACAATTATTTTTATCTCTCATAATTTAACAATAAAATAAAATTTAAAATTAATTATTAAAATATTAATTAATTGTTGTAATTCTTTTGTTATATAATATTTCTGTTTAATTTTGATGATTAAAATCTTATCGTAAATGTGCTTTGCAAAATGATTGATTTTTTTACTTCAGTATTACTGATTAATTAAAATTTATTTAATTAAGAAAAATTTAAGAATTTCATTTAATTTACTGTCGATAAAAATATTTAATTTTACAAATGATACAAATAACTTAAAAAAAATTTAAACTAATCAATTTGTAAAATTAAATAAAAAAAAACTGTTTTAATTGAAAAGAGTTTTGTATGACGCCTCATAAAATATAATTATTTTAAAAATAATTTTTCACAACCCACACACATACATTTAAATAAAATTGCAATAGTATTATGATAATCATTTAAATTAGACGAAATTATTTATTTTTTACAGTGTTTTTTAATATACACTATAGATGGTATGTATTTTGATGGTTATAAATCTCAGTTGCAATAAATAGAGCTTTTTTTTTTAATTTTCAAATTTAATTCTTAAACTAAGTTAGAATTTTTCTTAAAGCAGCAATTTTAGATTAGTGATTTTTATTACACAAATTATAAAATGAACTTTTAAAAATCTTTCTAAGTTTATTTTAAGTGATTTAATAAAATTAAGTAATTTAATATGATTTCCATCCTTGATTTTCTGTTTCAATTAAGTGTTTATCGAATTCACGGCGTTTTTTTATGGAATATGAAAATAACCTTTTATATACTCATGTTTGTGAAAATTGCAACACCATGAAGGACTTACGCGAGGGAGCTGAAATTTTCAGGAAATGCAAGTTACGCATGATATGCAAATGATTAGAATTTCAAATCCGTAGCGCATGCGTATGCTGAGCAGCGCTATCTGAACGGCGGATGGATCCGAATAAATAGAAGGCTGTAGCGAGGCGTGTATGGTTATCGGTGGTTATCTGCTAGTGGTAAACGTTGACTCAATTGTTACTTATGTCTCTTCCATGAAGAGAGCGAGATTTGGACAACTTACAGAGTGTGAACGGAGGAGAATCATCGGCCTTCGTGAAGCTGGATTGTCTTATCGTGCAGTAGCCGCTTGTGTACAGCGTAACAGCAGCACAGTGATGCGTCTTTGGAAGCAGTGGACGGACGAGTGTCGGACAACTCCTGGAAATCCGGGAGTGGACCCCGAAATGTGACGTCAGCTCGCGATGATAGACACCTGGTCCGCATGGCGCTGACGGACCGTACAGCTTCCTCTATACAATTGGCAGCACAGTGGTCAATAGCTACAGGTGTTTCATTGTGTGCTTCATCAATTCGTAGACGTCTACTGCAGCGTGGACTGTGCGCAAGGACTCTTATATACGTTAAACCATCGCCGCCTGCGGCTACAATGGGTCGCTCAGCATAGAGACTGGCTTGCTGATTGGCAGCATGTCGTGTTTTCTGATGAATTCCGCACAATTTGTGGTACCATGATGACCGCATTCTTGTCAGACGCCATGACGGGGAACGCCACCTTCCGGAGTGCATTATCGAACGCCACAGGACGAACACCCGGAGTTATGGTCTGAGGGGCCATAGCATATCATGGACGATCTCACCGCTAAGAATTGTGGGCAATCTGAACAGCGACCGGAACATCAGTGAAGTTCTACATCCCCAAGCTGTTCCTTCCTTCAAAGCTTGCCAGGCGCTGTATTTCAACAGGACAATGCCCGCCCTCATATCGCTAGGACTGTTCAATCCTTCTTTGCAACGCGGCATAAAGCTTCTTCCCCTGCGTATTCCCCGGATATGTCGCCGATTGAACATGTGTGGGATTTCGTTGGTCGGCGTCTCGCTCGTGATCCTCGTCCTGTTGCTTCTGCAGACGAACTTTGTGCGCATACAAACAATATGGAGTGCTCTTCCTCAGGCAGACATTCAAAATTTGTTTGACTCCATGCCACGTCGTGTAGCAGCACTTATTGCGGAGCGTAGTGGCTACACAAAATACTTATTCCGATCTCTTGTTATTGTTTGTTTTGCTTTGAACATTTAATCATTTATTTGTACCACTAGCACTCAACTGTGTATTAAATTTCATTCAATTATGACGATTCCTTCATGGTGTTGCAATTTTCACAAACATGAATTTATATTTGAGCCGCATTATAGAAGCTAACTATTTAACTGAAATAATGATGAATTCTTAAAAAATTCTATTTTTAGATATAAATACGTAACCATATTATTTTATGTACACATCTTTAGAAGATGAAACAAAGATTTTTCTTTAAACATCGGTGGGTCTTGTGTTCCACCATATATGCCATTAATAGCTCAGTGATGAGCAATGGGCTTTCCGGCAGGACTTTTAGGAGTAACTGTTTCACATTTGCGTGTCGTATTGAAGAGGAAACTGCTTTTGATTTTCCAAACCCTCTTCTAGGGCTTTGTAGCCTCCTAGCAGTTTTAAAGGTTATGGTGGATGAACGATGGGTGTTGAGAAGAGGGAGTGTCTTCAGGTGAACTTTAAGGGGTAACTACTCCTCATTTGTGTATCTATGGTTTGGTTGTGTTTGTCAATCTACAGTCTTTTTGCATATTTTAGGCTAATTAGACCGGGCATACAGTTTAACGTGGATTTCGAACCACTACCAAAAACATGTGGTATTTCTGACCATAAAAAGCTGTGGTACCAAAGACCAGAGCTCTAGCTAATTGGCCATCAGGCCAATTGGCCGCTTGCTCGTCTATTATAGAAAACCTGGAAAAACTCCTCCACACAGCCCGACTATCGATACAAACGCTTTAGACATATTGCCAAAATCGCCATTGATTCTGCCAATGTGTTAAAATTTGAGGCGGCCTGGTGGTCAAGTGGTTAGGCTCTGGCTGTTAGTCCCATATGCATCAGGTTCGAATCTAGCGGTGGTATAGACGTTTGTGGTGGCGCGAAATCCACGTTAAACTGTAGATCCGGGTCTGTTTATCCTAAAGTGCGCACAAGATGACCGTAGAGCGGCAAACCAAACCAAACCTCGTTTCTAGATGCAGATGCAGTTACTCAAACAATGTCATCAACATATTGAAAACTTCAACATACGCTAGTTACGCACGTTTCTACAGAAACTACATGTTGACAAAAAAAAGATATTATTATGCTAAAAATAATTACCAGTACTTATATTCATTGACTTGCGTAGTTCTTTGTTCTTTCTTTAGAATCTATACATTGGCCACTAAAATTGTCCCAACATAAGGATACATCAATGCTTGCCTTACAATTTATGCTTGCAAAACAGGTATTGATAACTCTTGCAATTTATATAAAACAGAAAAACTGTATAGCGTGTTTTTTATACGAAATGGCATTTGCGTATTGGTTGGTTGTGCATAAGGTCTTTTACTTCTCATATCATGAGCTGGGACGTCTATTAGCATACGTCAAAATATGATAATGGCAGGACTGTGTCCTATCGGAACTACCATTGTTTCAAGTTATTTTTGTTCGTGTTGGTCGAATGCTGTGATTATCAGGAAAATATAGAATCTATGCTGAGACGGTTCTATGATTGCTGCCGCCCTGGATCAGCTGAAAATCAGCATTTTTTTATTTTTCTTGCTTTCCTGACAACTTGTTTCCCCCCTTATTTACTATTTTGTATATATGTGCCCTTTTTTGATCTGCTGATGCAATTCTAATCGCTTACCTTTTGATATGTCCTGATCTAATAAGTTATATTGTTGTTGCTTATGTGCATTTCGGATTTTGAACAATTAGTTCATTTTTTTACGGAGCTGAATATGAGGCACGTCAGGCCAATCACAGTATGGACAATCAGTGATATGGCAGATGTCATCGTACTGATATTAACGTCCTTCGCAAAAGGACGGGAATGATGTTCTTCGCTTTATTTATATATTCTGATTTAAGATATGTTACGTGGTTGTGTGATCCCACAGAGTTCTTGAACAGAGAATGCCATTATGGTTTCATTATACAATTTCATTGTGTTTTTAAGAATATGAAGATTACGTTTAACGAATAAGGGATAAAATAGAAAAAACAAAATAGTTTGCATAAAAATCCACGGCAACATTCGCTAGGCGAAAATTTTCGTGTTCTTTATGTAAACAAAATACGCATAGAGATTTAACTAATTATAAACCTACTGTTTTTCAACTTAAAAAATCATGATGAAAAATATTTTATTTTTTTGTCTTCATTTTCTGAAAGATACTTAATGACGCCCCTAAGCACATGATGCTCTCCGAGCAACTGTTTCTTGTACATTGACTGGCCCAATGTACCAGATGGCCTAACTATGCTAACTACTTGTAACTACTTTTAATAGCGCTAACTGTAATCTGTTACTAGTACAGTCTGTCTATTATTACTACAGTCTGTTACTACTACTAATGGTGTTAAATTCTTGTGATATCTTGGATCATAAATTGAGTGCCAACCTACCAAGCTGGCTCGGCACTCAATTTATGATTCCAAGTAGAACATGCAAAAATGAATGGGAATTTCATCACCCCACTCACTAACACCCTAGCGAACAGACAACACAATTGTGTGGGATTAAATGGCACGTAATGTTATGAATCAGAAATTTTACTGGTCATTGAATATCGGTATGACCCATGGATTGTGATTATTGCTACTGCTTTCCTGATGCTACTGCAAAGATAGACGCGCATATAAGAGTGTGTTCTATAACGAAATTGAAACAGGATTGGTGTCATGATATCATTTCAAACGAACCCTGGTTCTGCGTAAAGCATCATGATGGCCGTGATGTGGAAGCACAGAGGAAACGACAAATACCACCTTGCATTTCGTCATTATCTTACTGACTTCATGGTAGGAGGTGCCGTTGGATATACATTTTTCATCACTTGTTCCCCTAACTTGTCTTTTTCGACTACTGTTATTATGTTTCTGATGTGCTAAGAGCATTTGTTATGTTTAATATTTATGTATATTTATATTATGCCTTTATTATGTATTTAACATTCATGTTTAATATTCTTGTGTCCTTTAATAGAACAATACACTGGGGGAGCACACATTACAATAACGTAATGTGGTAGCACTGAGGAAACTACAAATTCCATCTTGCATTTGCCATTATCTTACAGGCTTCATGGTAAGAGTACCGCTCTTTTACACTCTTTTAACTCTTGTTCCATAACTGATCATTTCGACCACTCTCATTATATTTATAATGAGTTAAGAACCTTAATTAGGTTAATATTCATGGCTTTTATCATGTTATGTTCATTTATTTTATTGCACTACCATATTTTGCCCATCATACTTTGAATTTCTCGATACAGCGAATATCACTCTCTTAATATGGGCAGCAAATTCTCCAGATCTATATATAATGGAGAACTTTTTTTAAAGGATTGACAAAATATCCTCAGCATACCACCACACATCTGTACTCGTATAGATTCAAAGTGCATGGAATGTTATATTATTCGTATTCCAGATGCAAACTAATTCTAATTAATGATAGGCTAGTTTTCAACTATTGTCGATTTCAGAGGTGACTTAAATACATATGGATTTATTCTTAAAAATCACTTGTAAATTTTATTATTTATATCTAAAATAATTATGATTCTGTTATTTGTTTTCCATACTTGATATTACTGACTATTAATAAATTTAATAGTCAGCACTATATTATGTAAAATAAATTATAAGTACAACTGAAAGACTTTAACAATTTCTGCAATTAATTTTTATTTTCAATGGTCATGAATGTCAAACTCGTTTCTTTCATATAAAATATTAAAGCATTTTAAAAACAACAAAATAAAAGTAAACTTCGACAATGTTTTTCGAAACCTAAACATTTAACATTACACTTTAACTTTTTTATGGTAAACATTAAATGTGATGATGTATTGGTTTTTTTTTAAACAATTATATATTTGATATTTATATAACATATGAGTAATACTGGGACATGCAGTATTTGGTTTACAGTATTTGTTTTTAAAGTGCTTTCATATTTTATATATAAGAAAGAATTTATGTTATGTTCTTGCAGAAATATCGACAAACACTGGAAACAGCATTGATTTAATTTGATCGATAACATATAAACTATTTTCACCATTAAAATTATTTCTTCCACTAAAAATGCTTTATTCCTTTTTCATTTGTATTGCCTACATGTAATTTTATTGATTCAACCTACTGTAATATCACAGATAAAAGGAATAAGTAAACATGATAAATATTAAAGTTTCATGTTCTTCAGTTACAGGGTTTTTTAATGTTCACGTTGTAACCAAAAACAATTTAGTTTGAAGTAAACATAACATTTTTTTCTGCAATACTATTGTGACTACGATGATTATTTATTTATCTATATACATATTTTTAAAAAATAATTTAAAAACTATTTGTATTCTGAGTGTTTAGTAATATTATTCATGGTTATTTATAATCTTGAAATTCAAAGCCACGTTTTTAGCCAATTTTTAAATCTTAAATTTAACCTTTTTAACGATAGTAGATAGAATGCACATACATTTATCAGTTAAATAGAATTTTCAGACATTTGACAAAAAAAAAAAAACTGAAATTTTACCAAGAAGATTAAAATGTGAAAAAAAAATATATATATATATTTTGTATTTATAATAGAAATTATAATGCTAACTATAATAACTATAATTGAAACTAATGATGTTTTCAACAAATGCTGATTCAATTTAATATTTTTTAAATGACAGTAGAATTATACACTCAAGTGCCAAAACCTTATGATCACCTGCCACCTTTCACTTACTTCTGTGTGTGTTCCCATCACACACAGAAATAAGTGAAAGAATGATTCTTCAGACTCTTCAGCAGCAGTTAAATACCACTTCCACCTGATCACGTGCCTTCCACGTCATCCAGGCGAGTTGATTGCAAAATGTAGGGGTGGTCATAATGTTTTGGCTCTTGAGTGTACATTCTGTAAAAAATAATTATACATAATGAGTGTATTGTATCAAAGTAATGGATATTGAATCTTAAAAAAATTGTAAAAATGTTCATTATTAATTATAATAAGTTAATATTATTTGAATGAATTTAAATGTAAAATAAGCTTAATATATGTTTTTTCAGATAATATACTTCTTTACGTGTTTTTGCAGTATGCTGGACGTTACAATCATGAATATCTTATAAATATGTGCAATTAGATAACCTCAAAGAGAAATTTGCTAATTCACTCATACAATGTTTTTATTTTCAAGTATCTATTTTAATGTCGAGTTCAAATACTTAGATCAATGGTTCTTAAAGTGTACACCCTAGAAAATTTCCGAGCGCAACCTGTGGCGATCCAGAGAAATATGTGCCCAGATATAAAAATAAATATAGTTATTCTTTTTCTTATAAATTTTCCTTTCAAAGATAGCTTTCATTATAAGCGACTAACCTTTCTGGTTGCACTTTTTCTACTTTCTTCACATAAAAAGTCGCCAATCAGCAATAATGTGCCAAAGAAGGTTTCCGAGAAACTGAGTTCTTATTGTACAGTTGGCTACAAGGTTTGGTTTGTCGCTCTGCGGTCCTCTTGTGCACACGTTTGGCTAAACAAACCTGTACCTACGGTTTAAAGTAGATTCCGAACCACTACAAAAATCCATGGCACCGCCTGAACTCGAACCCGAAACCTGTGGTACCGAGTGCGCTAACCACTCGGCCACCATTCCCTTGGCTACAAGGAGAGCTAGCGTCTATATGATTTTCAATTTAAAATAAAAATTCCAATGCTGCCTTTGGGACACCGTTGTCTGTAAGTAGTAGTCTGTAGAGTTGACCATCTGATATAAAACTGTGCACCTATATTTAATTGTATGTTTTTAAATGTCTCCAAATTAAAAAGTTTGAGAACCACTGATTTAGATGATTAACTCATTGACTATTCAATTTCCTGTGGCTTTCAGGAGAAATGGTTAGTAGGCATTGAGAATGTCATCCGAGAGGAAGTACTTGCGTTCTCGCTGAGAAATATTTAGTTTATAGTCGACCATCCCGAGAGGAAATAAATTTAACGCAAACCTGCGTATCAATTGGCTTACGAACTCTCACCAGAGAGAAAGTATATTTCGCGCACATTGCGCGTAGCCGAGTTTCGAGTTTTCGGCAAAGAAGGGAATCTTTTCACGAATCTACAAGTATAATTACATGTCTTTATATGTGTTAAATATTGTCTACAGTTAAATATTGTCTACGTGTGTGGTACTTATGCGCGTGTAAATAAAGTTGTGAGTTCTCCAATCTGTGTTTCAAGTATCTCAACCTATCCACACCCAGTTATAATCCAGCTGTACAACCTGCACAACCTGCACACTACAAGATATAAATAATAATTATATCTTTAATCTTATATAAGTTGTCTACTGACAACTTATAACAAATAATGATAATTAGGTGATGTAACTATTAACATGAAGGATTTTTTTCATTGTACAGCTTACTAACTAAGAGTTAAATTTTACAACTTTGTAATTTATAAAATAATGAGTACGAAAAAAGGAAATATGAAAACTCATTAATATGAAAATAAACGCGCCAGAACAAAACAAAGCCCACATATTTTATATTTTGTTATATATATATAGCAAAATTTGTTCAGCTTTTAAGAATAACTCTTTTGTGATATAATTAAAGTTTATTTTTGTATAAGCATAAAATCTTCTTATGTGTAATAAGTTTTTCATTTTCATCAAGTGTGAAGAAAGATGATTATGAATATAAAAGAACAAATTATTTTTAATATTTCTTTTACCAAATTTTCCATAGAAGTACTTCGAGAATTTAATTATTTTGAACGTAAAACAATGACGTCAATCATTTAGTTTTAAGAATAATTAATAAACGAACTGATGATTTAATAAAATTTATTCTTTATTTAAAGAATTAAAACTCAAAAATGAACAATCTATTGTTGGAACAATTGCTCTTCCACTTTAAAAGGTTAAAAAACGCCATTAAACATCATAAAACGTCATTTAATTATATTATTTTAAATTGTTTGTATCTAATGACAATAGTATTTTTATATTAAATTTTGTTAAATGTTAGAAAATGTTAAATGTTAGTTCAAATGAAAATTAAATGAAAAAATGGTAATTTCCACAATACAACTCTAATATAATGATACTTATGGAATCGATTTAAAATATTTTTAATCATAGCAAAAATGATAAGAATTTGTAACTTTATGACAATTATGGTAAATGAGCCTTGTTTGATGTCATCGCATGCTGATTTATGATTATAATATTAATATAGAAATTTCGATGATAAATGGCTAAAGTAATTTAAATACTCACATAAGATTAAAAACTTTGGTTTTTCAAAATATATCTGTCGTGGAACATTTTAAATTAGGAACGATTTAGGATTTACATAGGATTTATTTGGCATAAAACAATTAATAATTAATTTTACACATAAAGTATAATGATTTAATTGAAAATATTTTGATGATTAATTATTCTGTAAAGAATATTATATTATTTAAATCACAAATATGCTTTATGATTTTTTTAAATTATGGCAAAAAAATGGTAATGGATTATGCTTGCTTTACCAGTAATGAAATATGCTTTAAAATGTAATGAATATGGTTTACAATTGTAATGGATTATGCTTTATGATGATAATGAATTATGCTTTTACGATAGTAATGAAATATACTTTAAAATGTAATGGAATATGCTTTACAATTGTAATGGATTATGCTTTATGATTGTAGTGGATTATGCTTTACGATGGTAATGGATTATGCTTTACGATAGTAATGAAATATGCTTTAAAATGTAATGGAATATGGTTTACAATTGTAATGGATTATGCTTTATGATGATAATAGATTATGCTTTACGATAGTAATGAAATATGCTTTAAAATGTAATGGAATATGGTTTACAATTGTAATGGATTATGCTTTATGATGATGATGACTTATGCTTTACGATGTTAATGGTTTTTGCTTTACGATGTTAATAGAATATGCTTTACGACCAAAATTAAATTTTTTAGCTAAAATTTGAAATTAACCATTTTAAATCAAAAAAAAAATTATACCTAATATATCTCATGTTCAGTGGCGTTTTATCTAAATCAGTTAATGTTGTAACCATAATGTCCTGTAACCATAGTTACAGGATAGAGCAGATATTATAGGACATAGAAGGTGAGTAGGAATCAGGGGTTAGTTGGGAATCGGTAGAAAAATACAAAGTATCATTCTATGGATGATATTTAATCAACTTGCATTATCTCCATCCTGAATAACAAAAGAACACAAATATAAAAAACATTTTAAAGCGGTACTCCACTTTCAGTTTGCATTGACATGCTGTAGCGTTTTCCATCCTATTACGATTATGAAAAAACCCGAAAGTAATGTACCACAAATAGAATCAATTTCATGATGATTTCAGATTGAAACTTATTAATATTGAAATAAGACATTTATGACCTAACATCAATTTATCATATGTGAGCACACATTGCTTGACAAATGCACATGGGGGCATACCAATGTTCAATAGACCAATAAGTTTATCAAACAATGGGTCAGAAAACTACATGCAAGAACGGGTGTTCTGCATTTTACGATTCTGCTTGTTTATTTGGCGATTTTTTCCCTTGCTGTTTCAGCCACCGAATACTGCGGGTTTTTCGATTCCATTTGGCGCAGAAAAGAGTACTGGCATAATCGTTACTCTAAAGTGCACAATCACCACAAGAACTATCAAATTCAATAGCGATAGAAATACAGCAAAACTTAATAACTCTAGAACTTTATGAAGAAGCAATTATTCAAATACTACAGAATTCACCACCTAATTCAAACAGAGAAGTCTGTTAAGGAGGGTTCAATTAACTTTATAAACATAAATTGATCCTTAGACACTATTTTGTGGATATAGAAGGAATAATACCTTTATATTTTGAAAACCAGAAAAACAAATGAACGACAGAGACCAAATACGCAAAATGAACTATAGACCACGTGCCATCATTTCCATCTTGCCGAAAAAAGCAGCACATTTCCTTTTGTAAATAATGTACTATATGCAAATTTTTAGTGAGAAAAAGTAGCATCCATAGTTAAAGCTGATTGGCTCATTAGGGTTTAATAGAAAATCGAAGCAGTTGTCCTTCTTTTAAGTGTCACATCGTCGATGCTTAGGATTATTGCCCTTGCACACGTTATTCTTGCGAATTCATTGATTTATGAGATGTCCGGGAGCTGTGTGGAAGATATCATGGCGAAAATCGTTATAACAGGGACAAGACAAACACGACACCAAGAGTCTTCAAAGGAGTGTACCACTACTTCATTCGTCAGAAACATGCAACATCCCAATTAGATCCCTTTGAGCATCGACTTTAGCCTTTCTCTGATTTGAATAGTAGAGTGCGTCTTATGATTTCATTACAAATTCTTTTTTATCTCAACTTCGACATTTAATTTTACTCTTTTCTGAAGATCTTAATGGAATGTTGTCCTAGATTCCATTGGTAATATTATTCGTCCCTATCTACCCTTATTTTGTCCTAACAACTCACAAATAGTCAATAACCTAGAGATAATTTGTTGATAATGGGAGGACTATTTCTTTTCAACCTCTGATGGGCCATTAATAAAGACTTGTAGAAAATAAAATGGTTTCACTACCAGGAATCCAGTGCAATCATTGTTACTTTTCCACATTGTCACCATAAACACTGAGGCATTTGTCATACCGTAGCACTGGAGTACCGGATGTTTCCAACATGTTCTTTATAATAAGCTGCCGTCAGCTTCATAATCTCATGGCGTCTTGAAGATCTTCGTTGCAGAAACGCTGTTTTCCCAAACTTCGCTTCAGCTTCGAAAAAGTCATCGGTGATAGGTATTGACTGTTGATTGAACACATTCATTTGAAAATATATACATATTTTGATCCATGATAACTGCTGTGATAGCCATAGACGTTTGGCTATCACAGCAGTTATCATGGATCAAAGCAATTCCTACCAAAAACACAGATCATTCTTCGATGAATTTACACTGTTCTATTCACTTCTAGTCTGTAGGAAAGGAATGACGCTGTGCAAAGAGCCCTTGGCGACACTGTAACGACGCCAATATTGTTAAGCGGCCTGAAGCTCAGCTCCAATTGATGTTTTGGTCTCGGTAGTGACAAATATTATAGTTGTTAAGCTATTCAGATACTCCTTGTACAGTTCGGCTGATCACTTAACAGCGCTGTCGGAGAATAAAAAATAGCAGGCGTATACCATGCTTAAAATTAATTTTATCCAATTCTTAAATAACTCATGACATTCAAATATCTGATAATTTTTGTAGTACAAAATTAAACATTCATTTTTTAAGTATAAATTTATTTCATTACTCATTTCGCAATTAAATAGAGTTTTGCAAATTTGTTTTCTGAATATAATATTTAGTAAGAACAAACCAGTAATCAAATAATACTTTGGCATTTAATGATAAAATGAGTTAGAGGAGGGGGAGAGGCCAAAAAGGCTTTTATAGTTTAAGGTATAATATTCGGGAACATTATAGTGGTGTTATATATATTAGTTTACAATAATAACATAATCGTTGATTGGTAAAACTTTAATTGCGAAGTTTACTTTTGTTAAATTATGTGTATCGCTTCTGAATATCGCCATAATATATAGTTTAAAATTAGTTGCTGGAAAATCATTAATCCATGCTATTTGGGATCATATTGTTGTTAAACCCTTTGGTATAATTTTGGTAATCAAATAAGCTTTAATTACATGGTTAATTGATGGAACCACATAGTGCCCTTATGGAGAATATACTGCGAATGAATTAATTGTTTTAATATATTGTCATAATCATTTGTAGAATTAGAAAGGAATAACACAAAAATACGTTGGAAGAGTTCACTTTTTTAATTGTATCATGAAATGCTATATGTACAATATTTACAATATACGTTTTGTTAATATTATATGTATATTTGCAACAATGACATAATATTTAATTGGTAAAACTCAAATTGCTAAGTTTATTTTTGCTCAAATCATATGAATCGCTTCTGAATATCGCCCTATATGGTATAAAATTAAATGCTGGGAAACCTATCGTTAATCTATATAATTTGGATCATATTGTAGTTAAACCTTGGTATAATTTTGGTAATCAAATGATGATTTAATTACATGGTCAATTGATCGAACCACAGAGTATCTTTACGGAAAATGTACTGCGAATAAATTCATTGTTTTAATGTATTGTCATAATTATTTGTACAATTAGAAAGCAATAACACAAAAATACGTTGGAAGAGTTCACTTTTTTAATCGTATATCATGAAATGTTATATGTACATATCTTTATTAACATGCATTGAATCTGCGTAATCTGGATTGCAACATTACATCACACAAATAACTAGCCTTTAAATCTCAGTAGTAGTTAACGCATAACACGGATAGATTTCAAAGATGCAAGTTCAACCCCCGATTTTTTTTTTAATGATAGCAGAGAATATAACGAAAACAAACAATAAATTTTTCATTTTTTTACAAAGAAGGGATATATATATATATAACCATTACACGAAGAGGAGTCCAGTTACAGTTTAACGGAAAAGTTTGAGCATGGAGCAGTCTCATCCACAACAGTTCCAGAGGGGAGTAAGAGGTGAGTGGCTCAGATGTCTTCTTTTTTTTTGTCAAAAATGAACTCTTCCTGTGATGAAGAAGAATAGGATGCAGTGATGAGAGCGTGGGTGTTTAGTCTCTTGATATGATTTGAGTCGCCAGTCCCTTTCAGCGCAACCACCGACCACCCTGAAGCAAAGGCCACTTGAAGATCCCGCGCGAGGCCACCGACCCTTCCAGCGCTGAAGCAACGTTCGTTTGATTGAGGTCAGGTTCGCGTTCATCACCACACGGTGAAATGGCACATGAGAAGCAGTGTGAAACTCGCCGCTAGGACACTGGGATCGGGGAGTCGAGCGCTGTCGTTGACCACTGCGGAAAGATCGGTAAGAAAGAAACATTAGTAATAATCACAACATCAGATTTATCAATATTTACAAAACTTAGAATACAGTAGCAAAATCGGTCTAATTTAACTACTACTCAGATTAATCTGTTTAGAAATTTCTCACCCTTTTTGAAAACATCGTTAAGGTCACGGTAATTTAATAGATGGTCTGGCAGTGAAAATATGCATCACACTGAAAAACCATTGATTTTTCGTTTGTACATCGAATCACTTATAATTCTTAGAAAACAAATATTTCACAGAGCGGACATCCTCTGAGTGTTATCTAAGGTAATATACATACACCTTTGGAGGTTTTGTATGGTTTGCCGCTCTATGGTCATGTTTTACATATTTTGGCTAATTAGACCGGGATCTACAGTCGAACGTTTACAAAACTTCGAATACAGTAGCAAAATTATTCTCATTCACATTTACCTGTTTAGAGAATACTCGCAAGTTTTGACCTTCCTAAAACGTAATTATGGTCTCGGTAATTTAATAGATGACCTGACAAAGAAAGTATGCATCACATTGAAGGTCCATTTATCGTTTGCTATCGAGTCACTTATAATTCTTAGACACCATGAATATCCTAGAACGAACAGAGGTACATCCACCCAAAGAACTTAAAGGTTTGGTTTGATTTGCCTCTCTATGGTCATGTTTTGCATACTTTTGGCTAATTAGACCGAGATCTACAGTCGTACGTGAATTCGGAACCATTAACAAAAATTCACACTAGGACACTGAGATCGGGAAGTCGAGGGCTGTCGTTGACCACTGCGAAAAGATAGTTAAGAAATATTAGTAACAATCACACCAACAGATCTATCACCATTTACAAAATTTCAAATAAAGTAGCAAAATTATTCTCATTTGCATTAACCTGTTTAGAGATTTCATGCCCGTTTTGGCCTTACTGAAAACATCATTATGGTCTCGGTAATTTAATAGATAGTCTGGTATGCATCCCATTCAGAGCTCATTGATTTTCTATTGAATATCGACTTGAATTTTCCAGAGCGAATATCAAATAAGCTTTAATTATATGGTTAATTGATCGAACCACACAGTGCCCCAGGAGTGTTATTTAAGGTAAACCCACCCTAAGAACTTTGAGGTTTGGTTTGGTTTGCTCCGCTATGGTCATGTTTTGCACAATTTGGGCTAATTAGACGGCGATCTACCACCGAAAGTGGATTCCAAACCACTAACAAACATTCACACTATTACACTGGGATCGAGAAGTCGAGCGCTGTTGTGGACCACTGCGGAAAGATCGGTAAGAAACATTAGTAATAATCACAGATTATCATATCTATCAACATTTACAAAACTTCCAATACAGTAAAATACAGCAAAATCAGTCTCATTTGCATTAACCAATTTAGACAAATCTCACACTTTTGAATGCGCCCTGATGATCAATTGGCTAGAGCTCTGACCTTTGGTTAGAATACAAGCCTTAGGTTAGAATACTGGCGGTGGTATGGATATTTGTTAGTGGTTCGGAATCCACATTAAACTGTAGGTCCTGTTTTAATATGATCGTAGAAAGTTGCAGGGGTAGTGTTACTCGCTTCGGTGACTTAAAAGTTGTTAACACATTTTAAGATTTGAATTTTCGAAAATATAAAGAAATTGTTAAATTTAAAAAAAAAAAATAGTATGAATTTTATTTCCAGATATCAAGTTTTTGTCTTTTACAATAACTTTTTTTCAAAGTGAAGTTAAATTTTCAATAGAAATCTAACATATTATTTAAATATTTTAATTACTATGTAAGAAATTATTACTATGTCTTTCTACTATGTAAGAAAAGTCTGACATTATTTCACGATGGATCCTCGTAAGTACATTGAAAAATAACAATGAGGGTTTCTTTCATTGTGAAACATTAGCTTGTGATCAGCGATAAACAATCCTAACTAACTCCCTGGCACTACAGTCCATGTTAGATCACGGACCTCTGCTTAAATGGCAGGTTCCGAAACAGATGTTTTCATTTTATGGGGTAGGGTTGTCAGCCCAAGCTCTACAGTCATATTAAAACCGGGACAAAATTTTATTTACCTCATATAAAATGAAACACACCTGAAAGAATTGTTTTTTAACTTAACAATTGTAAAATTAACCATAAAGAAAGACTATCAAGCAATTTTTTCTGATTTTGTCAATTTTGAACGCAATATATTTTATTTTTTTTTTTTGCCAAAATAATTTACAAGAAATCATTTTTGAATATGATTGTATTTAGAAACGATGAAATACGATAATTTATATTCCTTATGCTATGTTTATTACTAATCTTTTAAGGAATAAAAAGTTGTTTACTCAAATATAAAAACATTATTGCGACAAATGGATAGTTATTAACATTAAAGCTTATAAATAACATTAACATTGAAGTTTATAAATAACAGTAAATAAATTACCATCAACATTAAAGCTTTCAAATAACATTAAAACTTATAAATAACATTAAATAAATTACCATCAACATTAAAGTTTATAAATAACATTAAAAAACGTTAACATTAAAGCTTATCAATAACATTAACATTAAATCTCACAAATAACATTAAAAACATTAACATTAAAGCTTATAAGTAACATTAAATAAATTAACATCAATTACCATTCATTCACATAATTAACATTAAATCTTATAAAATAAAATATTTTTAATTTTAAATATTTCTTCTTGTTTTTACATTATGTGAAGAACAATACCTGATTCTTATTAGCAACGAATCTCAATCGCATCCAATTCCTAAGGTACCTTTGTAGGGAATCTACGCAAACACGCTTACATTACAGCTCTAACCAAGCACACTGGAGATAGACACTGAATCCCAGAATATTATTTCCAAGCCAATCCCGCGCCTGAGTCCATAACTTTCGGCTAACGAGCCTCCACTCCTAGAGGAGATCCCGAAATCTGATCTAATATGAATCTTCCCCGATGATAAGGCAACACGATTTTAATCTTGGAATTCAAATTCCGAAGAGCTTTCTATTGCTTAAATCAACAAGCCCGGGCCACCGTAAATCCAATTTACTGTCCTTAGCAGGGCGGAATGCCCGCTGTATCCCTGCTTCCCCAGATTAGTCTTGCTAAGCGAGACAGGCGGATTAATAAAGTATACATAAAATGTTCATTAATGTCCAGAAATGGTAATCGAATTCGGAGACGACTGTCAAAACCTCGCCTTGATTTTGATTTTAAAATGATACTGGGCCGCCCGCCCGTTCGTTTGACGAGTAGATTAAAATTTGAATGCAGGCAGGCTCTTCCAGATATTCGTCAAGGTAAAGTGTGTTCTGGACATTGTTGTTTGGAATTGAAGTGTGAAAGATTGTGGACTTAATTGGCATACTGAAACCGGAATCTGAGATGTAGCTGATGTATACGTTTGGTCCATTTAATTTGTCTTAGTACATGTATTCGCATATTAGATATAAAAACCAGAGTGATTTTATTTAAGAAATGTATTCATTTTTTATTTCTGCTGTAGATTCAAACTTGCATATATCTCTTTAGAGGTTCAACAGGGTTAAGTCTGTTATGGACATAGTTGTTTGGAATTGTAGTTTGGAAGATTGTAGACTTAATTGACATACTTGAATCAAAAATCTGAGATGTAGTTGATGCAATGTTTGGTTCCTTTAATTTGTGTTGCATGCATTTGTATATTCGATATAAAAACAAGAGTGTTTGTATTTAAAATAATTTAATGTCAGCCATGTAATAAGGGTTAAATATCATTATGAAAGAACAGTTTTAGAAACTATGCCATGAACTTTGATAATAATATGATAATAGTGACGTCCACTTTTCATTTGTCTTGTAAATTTAAGCTTGTATGTAGCTCTTTAGAGGTTCATCAGGGTAAAGCGTTCTAGACATTGTTGTTTGGAATTGAAGTATGAAAGATTGTGGACTTAATTGGCATACTTGAAGCCAGAATCAAAGATGTAGCTGATGCATACAATGTTTGGTTCCTTTAGTTTTTCTTAATTAGATACAAAGCAAAAGAATGATTACATTTAAAAATACATTTGGAAAACAATTTAATGCAAGTCATGTAATAAGGGTTAAATATCATTATGATAAAAAATTTTAGAAATTAATTGAAAACTAAGATTGAATGTTTGCATACTTGTGTTCAAAGATTGAATGTTTGCATACTTGTGTTCAAAGATTGAATGTTTGCATACTTGTGTTCAAAGATTGAATGTTTGCATACTTGTGTTCAAAGATTGAATGTTTGCATACTTGTGTTCAAAGATTGAATGTTTGCATACTTGTGTTCAAAGATTGAATGTTTGCATACTTGTGTTCAAAGATTGAATGTTTGCATACTTGTGTTCAAAGATTGAATGTTTGCATACTTGTGTTCAAAGATTGAATGTTTGCATACTTGTGTTCAAAGATTGAATGTTTGCATACTTGTGTTCAAAGATTGAATGTTTGCATACTTGTGTTCAAAGATTGAATGTTTGCATACTTGTGTTCAAAGATTGAATGTTTGCATACTTGTGTTCAAAGATTGAATGTTTGCATACTTGTGTTCAAAGATTGAATGTTTGCATACTTGTGTTCAAAGATTGAATGTTTGCATACTTGTGTTCAAAGATTGAATGTTTGCATATTTGTGTTCAAAGATTGAACGTTTGCATATTTATTATATTATTATTATTATTATGTTTGCATATTAGATCGAATGTTCGCATATTTACTTTCATAGACTGAAATTTTGAATATTTGTGTTTCTAAATAGAAATAAAGTATTTTATATTTGTTCATAATGAAGAGGAGATTAATTAGAAATACTCACAAAATTTACTATAAACACACTTACTATAAAAAATATAATAGTTACACTTTTTAATTAGTTATCTAAATAAACACATTTTAACGATCCTAAATTTTACTTAATTTATGCATCCTTTGGATCTCAGAAAAAAAAAAAATAGTTTTGCACGAAAGAAATCATAGTATATTCATTAAATATAAAAGGTTATAAAATTTTAGAATAAATTGTTCTTTATGTCTATTATGCTTCTTTTAAAAAACAGATTTTGTAAATAAATAGATAAATTTTGAGAAATAGATTTAAAATAAATTTAAAAAAAGCGATTTTAATAGATTAATCCAAACATGCAATTAATTTTCATTAATACTATATCATAGTTCAGAAAATAAACTCATAAATTTAATTAACTGCATTAATTAAAAACCTATGAAGAGAAAGGCATGAATATATTATATATCTCCTTCGATTTAATAGGTTTAATACTTTTTTACTGTTTTAGTAGCTTTATTTTTACTTTATTGTTAAGACACTTTATTAAACAAATACATATTTTGTTTTGTTTACATTATCAGGAACAATCCGCTTTAATTAAAACACCGATGAGTTTGTTGACTTTTCTGAAGAAGACTGTAATAAAAAAGATCTCTATTGCTTTACACGATTATTGGATGAGTATCATGGCTTTTAATTTAATATTAAGCCATTATTTTTGGGGCAAAATACTTTTAAATATTTGTAGACGGCAAGGAGGGACTGAAAAATGGCTTGTAATAGCTTCAGTGGAAGGAAATTGTTAATTTGAATTTAACAAACACACATAAAAAAAAGTCATTGTATTTAAATCTGGTTATTCAATTTTGTCCAATTTAACCGTCATATGAACAGTTTTAGTGTTAGGGAATATGATAATAGTTAATTTAATTTTAATAAGTTAATTATTGCTGTTAGATTGTGGATTCATATTAACATTAACCGAATGAAACTCTATCCGATAGGATTTTGTATACAGATTGTAGAAATTTATTTAAATTATCGAGAAATGGCCAGCAAGCTATTAAATAATAGCTAGCGAATATTTATAAAAAAATAGGATATAAATCTTAGTTTATATCATTTAGTGACCTACCATACCTTAGTGACCCATTGATGTTGTTGAACATCAGTGGATCACCCTGTTTCATTTATAAACAGCCCCTGATGAATCATGAAGAGAAGATATTGCTTGAAGCTCTTAAGGGGTAACTGCCCCAGATTTGCTTGTTATAAGAGAGAAATCCCGGAAAATCCTCTTGGTAACAAGTCTTTTTTCTAATGCAGCTGGCAAACAGACATGGACGTCTTGGATGCCTTAAGGCAAGCGCTGCACAAACGTTACTCACTTTGCATGATCAAGGGGGCGTGCGTAACTTGAAGATAAGCCACGGACGCAGAGTTGCCCCCGCAACGCTCTACGATCCTATTAGACCGACCTAAAAGTGGATTCCGAACCACTACAAACATCCATGGCACCGTCGGGACTCGAACCCGAAACCTGTGGTACCGAGCGCCAGAGCGTTAGCCACTCGCCCTTGGTGACAAGTAGATAGGAGAAACTTTTCACAAATTGTTGTACCAATTACTATCGAGTCTCCCCGTTTCTGAAAGCAGTGACTGCAACGGATGCCGCCAGAGGATTCGAATTTGATCCCTCTTTCACACTAGCAGCACACATTTCAGTTTACGTTAATGGAAAATCTTTAATAATCTTAATCTTAATTTACATTAGCATAATATTTTGAAATGTATTTTTGAAATGCCTATCACTTTGATTTGAGGTCATGTTGTTGTTGTGACTTATCCTCAGTGTTCTGCAGCACGAGGCTGACACCCACGCTCTCATGGAGTCTCTTAGTCTACTCATGGAGGGAGGGAAAGGGACAGCTTTTGTTGTGATGAAGCATCCGTAGGTGCTTGGCTCCGTGACGCTGGAGTAGAGGACAGGGTCTTCCCGTAGGATTTTCAGAGGTAACTGTCCAGCATTTGTATATCGTAAGAAAGAAAACCCGGAAAATTCCCACCAGGTAGTTGAACTAACGAGGCAAAATGCTGAAAATCACAAACGCCATCGAATCTCCTTATTTTTGAAACAGTGTCTAGAACAACGCTGCCACCAGATTGAATCTCAGCCCTAAATCTCATCAGCGGCGTACGTTACCGCTCAGCCGCGAGTCGGGCATTTTGAGGTCACCTGCTATTAGAAAGGCAGGCATGTAGCAGATTAAGGACTACTCAGGGTTGGCCACTGCACCCACATTTTGATCACAATCTTGAAACAGTTCTCCCAAGAATTACATTTATAGGCTTCGCATTCACTTATTAGGAAATCTTTTTGATGCACAGATTTATTCCGCCCACTGAAAATTTATAAACACTGCAAATTTTGTTTCGTAATGAGAGGAAAGATAACTGAATTTTTTTCTTTAATCACATGAATTTAAAGAATCGTTAAAAAATATTTGTCTATTTATTGTTTTGTTTTATACAATGTAGAACACTTGTATCCCAACTCAAAGCCCAGTAATTATCATGTTCTATAGTTCAGCTATAAGCCACGGACGGTGTGTGTTGCAGTCACTGATTTCAAAAAAGACATGGTAATAAGAAACATTTTATTTTAGATTTATAAACCAAATTGAATCACTTTATTTTGAAGAACATTTGATGAATAAAGGTGTTTTGCAGATCTACTATGAAGGAATTTCAACAATCCAATTGTCATCCCGATTGGGAGGGAATGTTCTTTAGTTATTTAGAATTAATTGTTTAATTAATTTCAACAGTAAATTCTTAATATAAAATGTTTTTTTTTTAAGGTAACTTCAGAATTATTTTTTTAGTTTTATTAGTCAGCTAATGTTTTTAATAAAATCCAAATCTTGCTCCATTAACTAGCGTACAAGCAGAGTGTTTAATTTCGCTTATTCTTGTGGCCTGACGGCTAATTGGCTAGGGCTGTGACCATTGGTACCACAGACTTCAGGTTCGAATCCTGGCGGTGACATGGATGTTTCTTAATGGTTCGAAATTATTTTAAATTGTATGGTCCCGGTCTAATTAGCCTAAAATATGCAAAAATTAATCGTAGAGCTACAAGCCAAACTGTGTGTTCTTTGTGTACAATTTATTGCTCTAAATAATAATTGGATACGTTGAAGATTGTGAAAAGACAACTGGAATGCATGGTTGAAGTTTACTGGGTAAAAATTTCGTAGAGAAACAGCACAATTAGCTGGTTTATTTTGAAAGAAGAAGAATTAATTCTCTAATACTAAAAAGGGTGCCTGGTGGCCGAGTCTAATACCCCAAAATGTTTGTAGTGCCTGGTGTCTGTTTAGCCTAACGTGTGCACAAACCAAACAAAGAGCGACAAACCAAACACTGGCTCTCGTCCAAAGGTTTCGGGTTCAAATAATTAATAACCTAGAGATATTTTTTCTGAACCTCATATGGGGCATTAATAAAGTCGTGGGAAAAACAAAATGGTTTCATTACCAGGAATCAGGAAGTCAAAAAAACTCTGTCCAGAATTAAGGATTAATTTTAAAAAATAATTATATCAATTAATTTAAAATGATTAATAAAATATATAAAATATTAGTTGTTTTAGTCCAGTATAATCGTGATAATCCTTTAATAGTGTTAAATCTCAAATATCTTGGCAATTTGCATATAGCTGTCCTTAAAGTCCAAGGTGTTGTTTATTTTAGAACTGTTGCTCTCATTAAGTAACATACAATTAAACAATTAACCAACATCACGTTCGTTATATTTCCGACTTCCTCACACCAATCTCCAAACCAGCACATACAAAATTAGACGAACAGGAACTCCTAATAAGCTCCAAACATTATTTCGAAGATTATGAAAGGGGGCACATGATTAAAACTAGAGGAAGGGGGGCAATCGTTAATTTATTAAATAGATGGCATCCTCCAAAAGAACTTCCTTCATTATCAGACACCCTCAATTCACACTGCTAACTGCAAAAGCTATCTCTTTACAATTATTTACTTAAACTTACTCAAGCCAACGACTCTGGGCACGAGAAAATGCTCCCACTGTCCGTTCTAGTTAATCTCCTGCCCCCCCTTCTCTCTTTTCCGTCCCCCCAGCAGTCGTTAAGAAGATTATTATCTGCGCAGCATTATTGTAGCACAATACTCCGCCCATTAGCAAGAGATTTTACCCCGCAGTAGGCATATAATGGAATCAATTGTTGTAATGAAGCATTTATACTCGTGATCTATACCTTTCATCTTTCAAAGCGAAGCCCCTACGAATTCCGCGGTATTTGGAAAGCTTAAGCAATAACTAGGCCGTTAGAGAATCCTCCTCCGAAATAATGCTGCTCCGTTCTGGAGAATTAACTGAAAATTTTCAGGTGGAATTTCGTGTTCGGTGGCAGTTATTAAGGCAGTCCAAAATGAATGGTAGAAATACTTCATTATAAATGAGTGGCGTTATGAATTGCTTCTAGAAATACGATTTTGTTGTTTTCGGATGAAATGATTCAGTTTACCATAAAAACCAGATTCAGCATCACCCAGGGATGAACCCTGCTATACTTCTCCTATTTTGAGCAGCCAAGTGGCTAGCGCTCTGGCCTTTGGTATCACAAGCTTCAGGTTCGAATACTGGCTTTGGCATGGATGTTTGTGAGTAGTTCGGAATCCACTTTAAATTGTATGTGTTAAGGGCTTAAGGGTTCTTCTTTCATCCTTAAGCTAGGCTTTAAGGACAAAAGAAAAACTCCAGGCTGCTGGTTATGCTCACATCCACCGTAATCACCTGACCTGACATCAGGTAACTACTACTCGTAACTGTCGAGGCAAAATTTTCTTAAAGGAAAACAATTTCGAAATTTTCAGGAGGGCAGTGGTAGATTACCTAGCTTCAAAAGTAGAATCTTTTATTCCTCCAGCATAAAGGATCTTGTTGACAGATGGAGTTAAATCATAGAAAACATTTGCCCATTTTTCATATCTCACTTATGAGCTTAAATATAAGAAAATGATATTTCCTCAAAAAAGATAAAAACAGACCGAACTTTTATTCCGACTTAATACATACTTGACTATTATTTTACTATTAAAGTATAGTCTATCATAGAGGTGAGATCATTTTTTGACCATGTAAAGGAAATTCAAACAAAACATTTTATTTTTAATTTTTACATCTTTAAGTAGTTTAAACTTTTAACTTTCCAACGATATATTATGTTTATTGAAAAAAAGTGTTTGAATTTTAGCGAATGTAAATAAACTATTTTTCGCCTTAGCTAATGCTCTACTTTTATTATCTCTGTTAAAATTTTCCTATTTTGATACGATTGAAGAATTGGCAACATTAAAGTTAACTGTAACTTTCTTTTTAACTGTTTTTTGTTCTTAATTTTTTTATTGATATTCTGTTTGGCTATAACCAGAGGTTGTTCTTAGTATTTTTTTAAACCGTTCCCGGTATTTCTTTCTTAAAACACCTATCAAAATCAAGTTGATAAATAAGTTGTATTTTACTATTATTATAGAGTTTGTTAGCTAATGCTATAATGTCTCGAAGTACGCGTGTATTTAAAAACTTATAATGTTGGAAAGCCAATATTTGTGATACTGAGAATAGTATTATTCTAATGAAAATGGGGTGTTTGAAAGTGCCATTTAGCAATACAGGAATTCTGTTGTCTGATATGTCACCCAGGGAGCGATGCTTAGAACCCTGAGCTATTTTTCTGATAGGGGATTGTTCTTGAAAGTCATATAAAAATAGTAACACTCCTTAGTAACCACCTGATGCCTAGGTAATTCGGAACATTTACAATCTAACATCTGTGTCTTCAGGATTTGAACTGGATCAGAAACCTGACTCTCTGACCACCCAA
The DNA here is from genome assembly GCA_021605095.1 of Caerostris extrusa. Lineage (NCBI taxonomy): Eukaryota > Metazoa > Arthropoda > Arachnida > Araneae > Araneidae > Caerostris > Caerostris extrusa. The sequence continues at coordinate 7,834 of BPLR01000055.1, read as the reverse complement.
CCATTCCATTTTTGTGTATCATCTGAACTGTCTGATGGAAAGTGTGCTAAATGTTCAAACCAGAGGACCCTGACAAGTGCATTTGAATATGTGTCAATGATTGTATCAAGCGAAATATATGCGTGCTGTATGTCCTAAAGTCTTCCAGTTTGATAAGGATTGAGAATTCTACAGATGCAATACCTGAATAGAGGAAAATTTGTACAAAATTGTCTTATAAAAATAGTAGTGAATTATAGAAAATCTTCATGCTGCATCTTGAATAACATTGAATCTGCTAGATGTATGTATTTATAGTGAATACCACGGGTAAACGTTTCTGCAGTTTGAAAACGATAGCAGTTTAGCACCTTTCATGTTTAGTTCATGTTGTTTCATGGGTTTCCAGTGGATGCTAAAATAATAAGACACAGAACGACAATTAATTACATGCATTAGAAAGAAGATCAGACTCAAAATTAGTTGTTGTTCTACAACGTGGGACTAAATATCCGGAATATAAGAGGGCCAGGAATTCTAAAATAATACTTGCTTAACACCTTTCATGTTCAGTATTAAGGTGGATTTTCAATGGACGCTTAAATAATAAGCATAGAACGACAGGTAATTGGATGCATTAGAAAGAAGATTAGACTTAAGATTGGTTGCTGTTCTACAACGTGAGGTACAATATCAGATGTAAACCAACCATTCGCGTGTGGATGAATTATTCAGCTGTAATAGATTCTACAGTTATTAACTAAATTCACTAACAGTTCTTACCTGTGACCGTGAGCATTTTCTCAGCCGACACCGTTTGGAAGGAGGGTGCATCTGCCGATATTTCACACTTGTAAGTACCCGCCGAGCTCACGTCCACGTCCTGAATGTAAACCGTGCCATTGCTCGATCGCCCTAGCTGCAACAAGAAGAAATCACATATGCTCAAGTTTGCAGTTGTAATGAAGCATTGGCGTGATAGCAGAAGCATGTGCGGCGTTCAATCACGGAACGCGTTCGCATTTGCATCGTTCGAATCGCATCTCGCGGCATTCGAATCTGCGTGACATTGATGCTCGTGCTTCCGATCGCAAGATTTATGCATTCATCTCAAACTTCTGGAGATAATCAAGACAAGACAGGTAAGTGCTCTTTTCGTGTAGTTTTACTGATTACAGTACGGTGAAATAGTATACAGCACGCGAAGAGGGTGAAATAATATCAGTATTCAAGTTTAAACGACGTGTAACGTTGATATATTACTTAAGTATAAAATAGGAAATACTTACAGTGAGTGTGGAAAATACTCGTATAGTTCCGATATATAACGAAGAATACATTTGTGTTAATTAATAGAGGGCATATTTAGTGGTAACAATTATCAGAAATTTCAAAACCTAATCGAAATTGGAATTTTAAAATAATTATCACAATATTTATTAAATTTTTATTTAAAAGTTTAAACAAAAACAGTAAAAGGATTGAATTTTAAAGGCGTACAAAGTAAAATGTAAATATTTGTTGTCGTGATTTACGATCGTTTCAAAACTGACAGCCTCTAATTTATTTAGATGCTTCCCAATGATAATGTAAAAATTCAATTTGAAATGTGTGTTTTTGAAGTGTTACCCTTAAAAATGGCGAGAAATTTTCAGATTTTTTTTATTTTGTACAAGAAACTAATTTAATTTCTTAAAGAAGGTAAAACGTTAAAAAGATTCGTTTTGATTGATAGATTTCTTTCTACCATACAATATAATTAAAGGGTTTAAGTCTTTTCAATTTTGTTTAGCGTTACTTAACAAAGCTTGCAGCATTGGCATTCTGATCTCTTATGATTATCGATTCGTTGTTCATTTAATGGAAAATAAATATACAAATAATCGAGGATTAGTGCTTTAAAAAAATTAAAAATTCCTAAGTATGTTCAGAGCGCCATAGAGCGATAAATAGCTCAAATGGTAAATGAAAGATAACATGGTCTTTTATGGCAACCCTACTGTCCATCAAAAGTTTTCGCGGGAATTGCAGTTCAGCTTCAGAACACTGGGGCATATATACCAAGTATATTTACATATATACCAAGTACATGCAGAAGTTTATGATTATGGCCAAGTTTCTAGAAGAAAATATTTCGTGGCCTGGAAAAATCGTTAACTATGCTTAGTTTTTGCAAAAAAAACCATACATCAAGGTTCTGAATTTAGGGAAATAATTTATCTTTTCCGTTAAGAATTAGTTCAACATTTGGATCTGATGGAGAGATAGGTGTAGAGAAACTAAACACAGAAATGTACTTAAAAGAATCTTCTTCCAACAGTAAATGAAGTTAGCAGTTCTATACATATTTGAGGTTTGTACCAGTGTCACCTGTGTAGGAAATTTTGTCGTTAATGATTGGATCAGATTATGCACATTGATTTACTAAATAGTTGGTTACAATATAGCGCTACATAAATGGGACTCAACAGTAATTTAGTTCGTATACATTATGATGATCCTAAAAATACAGCGTTTAAGCTTGTATAGCAAGCAGAAATTTCTCCACAGTTGACTGATATAAATCATATAGAGTATATGTGGGATGTTTTAGATAAAATTAGATTAAGATCTATTTCTATTAAAGGTGATCTAAAAAAAATCTTTTCCAAAAGAGTGGAATTATAATTCGAATTCAATTATTTCAAAATCCATGCCAAGATGAATACAATCTATTATAAAAGCCAAAATATATCCAATTGGGTAAATTATTTGTAACAAAATTTATAAATTTTTCCTAACCGTATGAATATTTTTTACGATGTTAGATAAATAGCTAATTTGATATTTTTTGATTCTAAATATGGGAAAAAATTAGTTTGTTGTTTTAGTTAAGACGAAATGAAAGATAGTAAATAAATATATGTAGTTTGATTTTAAAATTTTACTCTAAAAAAAATAAACATGTACAAATACTCTCTACACTCAGTGCAATTTTAAATGACTTCAAATTTTAAATATTTTGAGCATTTTTAAAAAGGATGCCTTTAATAAATGAATTTGTTCATAAAATTTGTATTATAATTAATTATGAAATGAATGAATGTATGAATGAATATTGTATTATAATAAATGAATTTGAATTATTATTAATCATGAATTAAACTTTACAATTAATTGAGTTTCTTTAAAGTTTTTTTTACTTTTAAGTTTCATAAAAGCTGTTTTGCCGTACGGAGGTCCTTATTAATGAAAGATTAAATTTTATGTTTTTAACTTAAGTTAATACACAATGAAAGCAAAAAAAAAAAAAAAAAAAAAAATTAATTATAAGAAAATAGAGCTAAATTTTTTATGAGAAAAAATGTGAAATTGTTTTTGTGAAAATCTACTCGACATCAACAAAATTGTATCCAGGTGCAGTTTAGTAACTTTTTTTCATTTAAATGAATAAAAAATGGTATAAAAGTTAAAGTAAATGACATAAAAAAATCATTAATGCAGTGTAAAAAATAATTAATTTTATAATATAATTTCTAATTTTTACAATAATTTATAAAAAAAGTATCAATGTAGAAAAACTCATTTTAAGCTTTATCACGTCAGATTAAATGCTTTGACTTGATTAATTTGAAAGTCATTATAATCGGATATGTTAGATCATTAAATTTTTACAAAAATGCAACCTAAATGCAATACAAAACATGTTGTCTTACAAAAAAGTAATTTAATGTTATTAAAAATTGGAATCTAATTTAAAAAAATGCTAGAATTAATAAACACATGGAACACACTCGATACAAATATTGCAAAACATTGTAGTTGTAAATATATATTTATATATTAGTAAATTCTTTTGTAAAAATTTTGTACAGGTTTTTATATTCTTGATTACCATATTTAGTAATTGTTCATTATAGCTGAATTAGAGTATTAGGTGATTTTCTTTTTGTGGTATTAATATTTCTTTTCTTTTTAAATGAAATTTACATTTCCCGTCATCACATTAACAATAAATAATTCTCAAAATAATAAGTGGTATTTTTATTATCCTTAGAGCTAGTGTCCTTCTAAACCTGTAGAACCTTTGGCATTTTTGAAATTTTCTCTGTAGGATTAAATTTTTTGGAAACAAATATAAATTTCGTGTTCATTTTTATGTGTCCTACTTGGAAAATTTTTTTTTTCATTCAAAGGAACGGTGTACAATATCATGCACATTCGCCGTAAGCTCCGAATTCTTACAACGTTGGAAAACATTCGGTGATGTCATATGATTATTGCAATATTTCTTCACATGTGTTTTTTTTTTCTGGTTTCATACAAAAACATAACATTCGCAAATAATTACAAATTTGTAGCAATTTATAAAAAAATTCCTGTTCATCAGAGAATGTCTATTCAGACAAGGTCACGGAATCGACAACCTTTTGATATTCATTTTTACTCTATATGTCCCGGTGGGAGATTTTTCAATTGAAAGTATGGTGCAATGTCATGCTGGTTAGCCGGAGTTCCAAATATTTACAACGGTTGCAAAACATTCGGGGATGTCATATGATTATTGCAATATTTCTTCACATGTGTTTTTTTCTGGTTTCATAAAAAACATAACATTTGCAAATAATTACAAATTTTGTAGCAATTTATAAAAAACTCCTGTTCATCAGAGAATGTCCATTCAGACAAGGTCACGGAATCGACAACGTTTTGATATTCCTTTTTTACTCTATATGTCCCGGTGGAGATTTTTCAATTGAAAGTATGGTGCAATGTCATGCTGGTTAGCCGGAGTTCCGAATTTTTACAACGGTTGCAAAACATTCTGCGATGTCATATCATTATTGCAATATTTCTTTACATGTGTTTTTTTCTGGTTTCTTAAAAAACATAACATTCGCATATAATTACAAACTTTGTATAAATGTACAAAAATTCAGTAGAGAATTCTATTCAGACAAGGTTACAAAAATTGACAATGCAAATCACAATGCTATAAAGTAAAACTGCCTAGATGTCATACTTAGTTCTAACGGACAACACCAAAAATAAAAAAAACCATTCCTACATTTTTTCTATATGTATAGCAATATATGAATTTTTATAATTTATTGTTGCATTGGGATGCTTTATTTTTAAATAGTAATTAAATGTGTTTGATGTTAAAAGTTTGATATAATATTTAATTTGAAAATAAAATATATGTCTGAAATGATTCATTGCTGTCTATTGCAGTTCAAATAAATCTGATTCGAACAATACAATTTATATCACTTAAAAACGTTAATTGATGTAGATATATTTATTTCTCATGTCATAGTTTCATGCCTTATTTTTAATTTTTAGTGTGAAATCTAAATAATTTTAAAATAAAAAATATGAAATGCGACTTGTTGATAAGATAGTAAAATACATTTATATTATCACTAAAAGTGATACTAAATTGATAATTACATTGTCGTGATATAATATTTAAATTCATTTGCAATTAATTTTAATCGATAGGTTTTTGTGCTAATTTAAAATTGAATCTAATTTATAATATTCCACTACAGGTATTGGCAGTATTGCAGCAGGCATTTGGGTGTTAGGACAATTTTTTATACATTTCTAAAAGCAAAATTTTGCATTTTAAATGGCAGATATTGGGTTATCTCACACGAGCTCCATGGAGCTGTTTGGTCAATATCCGATCATCCTATATTTTCGATGACTGTCGTGATAGATGGAAAGTGTCCTATTGGATATGGGGAAAGCTACAGGGGAAAGGTTACCTCACAGTTTGAAAGTCACAACTGGTGAAGAAGGTGGTTAGAAATTTACAAATGGCTTGACTTACGTCAATGTCGAGTCCTTTGAGAGGAAGAACTGATTCGGTGGCTTGTCGCTGGGAACGTAGCGGAAGAATTCCAGGTCATCCCTGTACCACTTGATGGAGTACAAAGTGTCTCCCTCCAGGTCGAATATGCACGTGAGCGTCGTCTCCTCTCCCGATATGACGAGCTGAGGAACTTCCAGAGCCATCATACGCAAACCTGCAGGCAGAAAAGAAACACAATTTTTTATAATTAGTTAATCAATCCTATTTTATCTAGCTTGGATAACAGGAAATGATTATCCTTTATTTCCAAATATGCTCTTAAAAGCTGAAGAGTGCGTTCTGTTCTTCAAAAATTTACAAATTTTAAACCCGTATATAAGCCAAATGAAAAAAAAAAAAAAATCCTGTAATATTCGTTATTTACAGTATTCTGTTATTATATTTAGTGCACGTTTTGGTACTTTCTGTTAGCTGCACATTTTGCCAATGCCAGATTTTTCATTTTAGCAACGACGCAACAATGCAACAAAACGCAACAAAACAATTTCGAATGTAAAACAACTCATTCCATTTAAAATTATTTTTTTCATAAACTTAAGAAATAAAAATGAAAGACATAATAAAAAGCTGTATTTGGCGATTTATCACTTGCATTCGTCTAACAGAAAAATATTTACGTTTTGATGAGATTTGAGAATCCCGTATATAAGCCGACCCCTCTGGTTCAGATTTAAAAAGTTCTAAAATTTCTCAGATTATACACGGAAATATACCGTAATTACACTAATCATAATAACGTTATTTGTCCAACTTTTGTATTAAGATGCTTAAGTTTTCATCGCTAATTAGCTTACAAAAGTTATAATTATCTTTAGTTAAAAAAATAATTAAAATATTGTTTTTCTGTACGTTCTGGATAAAAAATATTGCAAATTCAGAAGAAAAAAATAATACATTCTTACTCACTTTTCAAAAATAGGATATTTAAAAATAGATTTTTTTTGTAAATCTAAAATTTTATCCTTTTTTATGAATATGCATTATATATTAAATGGGTTCAAAATACTTTCTGTTGACAACGTTAAAAAGGTGAATTTTTGATGGCCATTTTCGAAACGTATCTCGAATATTTTTAGTATATTAAAAAGAAAACTCTACTGCTTGTACTGAAATGAACTTAAAAATATTCATATGATTTTTTTTATGTTCTACAGTACATCATACTTTTATAGATGAAGAATTAAAATTATGTATACAACATTTTTTAAAAAATTACGCAGAATAAAAAGAAAAGGAAAGAAAAAAATATTAATGATTAAAACATTCTAATTTTATATGCGATATTTTTGTACATTATATATAGACTATATTGCCCCATTTCTTCTTCCTTATTAACACTTATGCCTTTCTTTTTTACTTCTATTTTCAAAAGAAAGTTGAGAGGTTTTCCTTTAAGAATTTTCTTTTTTCGAAATGTTTGGGAGTAAACAGTGTCAGATATTTTGTCACTATATCGAAACTTTGTGTGTGGTTCTTGCATTGAATATGATCTCCCCCCCCCCATATTCCCAGAAAAATAAGAAAATATTCTAAAACATGTTGCTGCAAATTTTGAAGCAGTAACGTTAAGTAATAAAAAAACTATTGTTTTGATAACATTTAACAGTAGTGGAATACTAAGTATGTGAATACAATGCGAATCTGAGTATATCAAATACATGAATCGGAATACAATATGAACAAATTCTCCATGTGGTATCAGGGAATGAAAATTAGAGAATATAGAGTTGTTTTTATTAAAAAAGTGTTCTTAGTTGATTTTCTATTGATTGTTCAAGTGGAGGAAAGTTTAGAAAACATTGTAGGTAGTGAAACTGTTTATCAACTACCATTCTTTGTTTAATGGTATTGATCAATTACTTTTAATACAAAAACTTTCATCAGGAACGAGAGAGTGAATAGCTACGGCTATTCACTAAACATTTAAAATGCTGGAGAATTATTAATCAAATAAAATATTGAAGGTTTGCTACAATTTCAGTAAAAATATGGTGT